>CM024721.1:30562403-30617069 GCA_014182545.1 Eucalyptus globulus
GGAGAGGCAAAGCCTGGTGATTTGGTGTAAGAGATCATGACCATGTAGCTCTTGGACATACAAGGGCTTGAGGACAGCGCCATCATCCTGATCACATGGGGGCCGCACTGGAGCCTCTCCAGTTCCACAATGAGGTGTGACTCATGGTGAAGCTTCTCCGAGGCGAGGAGTTCGATTAGAGGTGATCGGTTCCCAGTTCGGTCCAATTTCAAGGTAGAACAGAAACTGAACTCAACCACTAGTCGGGTTTGATCAATGGAGCCCATTACTTTTTTTCTTCTATTACTTGTTATATGTCATGAAGAAATTAAAAAAAAAAAAGCTGGTCACTTTTCTTTTAAGAAAATAATAAAAAATAATAGAAAGATTTCCTCTTTAAAACTGGAAATTGGACTATCTGAACACCGATTCCACTTTTAGGAAGTGGGAATCAGACGGACACTCCTCAAATTGGTCTGAACTAGCTGGTTTGATCCCGTTCAGGTGGTTCAGGCGGTCCATTTTTCATGCCTCAAAGTTCAATGCTGACGCCCAAAAGCGGATTGAAGATATGATATTTACTGCTCCCATTTGACACGAGCGTTCATCCTAGTTCAGACAAGGTCTCGGCAGGAGATCCTGGCAACCGCACTGTGTAAATTCTCCCCGCAGGGGCTGGAGAACTCAGCTACATTGTACCCGTAAGTCATGAGCCGGCTTTTCCACCTCGCATTGTACTACTCTTTGATGGCCGTAGGCTTTCGACGTACAGCGGACTGCCATGAGGTGCACACCCCTCCGAAAGGTAAAGAGTCTTCTATGGCTAGTCGACATGCGATGAGTTTTAGGATCTCTTGCGGGAGCTTTTGCCAATTCGCCATTTCTTCGTCGCAGATCCAATGATCAATTTGCTTGGTGTTCAGCTTTTTTGATGAATTTATTCCTCAAAACACAGAGACAGGTCCTTTCTTATGTGAGTAATGACAACTTTTGGGGGTTCTGTTTCCTTTTCGATGCAAGATTACCCCAAAATCCCCTTTCAACAGGTTATTTCACAAATCTTATTGCTTCTTTTAAATTTCTTGAATGAATATTTTCGGCCGCGCGATACAGCTCCCTCTTGGTTTGATGTTCTAAGATTTAAATCTTTCTATAGCATACATCAAATCTAAAAGATAGTTTCTTTTTCAAGTTTTACGAATAAAATCCATAAAAGGATCCATATGTATTATTTAATTGAGTGATACCCACGTCATAGTAAACTATTCATGAAATTGTAATTTGAAAGTAAAATAACTTTTAATAGTGGAATCATACGTTCTTATGAATATAATACTTTTTAAATTTAAATTCAGACACCGACCAAAATAAATAAATTAAATTCAGATTTCGTCATATATTTGGTGAGTGAAATCTTCCTCATCTTGCAAAATAGATCGAGTTTAATTTCCTAAACAGATGAAACTTCAAATCAATTTTTTTTCCTGACATTTGTTCTTAAATTTCTTCCCATGTGCAAAGCGTCTGCTCTTTTCCTACGCAATATTTAAGTAAATAAAAGTGACACTTCGAATATGGAAGATCTCAGACCGACCAAATATATATAGTAGATCTTTATCAAAACAAGACGAATGGCAGAAAAAGATGGGTTAACAAGGAAGTAGTGATGAGCCGTTATTGTACTATAACACCTACAAACGTCATCCATTGGTAATATGATTTTTTCAATGCTGCATTTAGTCATCTGGATCCGAATTGGAATGGAATGGGATAAAGGGAATTTGAAATCTTTCAAATATTTCCTTATTGTAAAAATTTCATATGATATACTTGGTGCAACCCTAAAATAGGATTTGAAATCTTTGAATTTTTGAAAATCCACAACTTAAAAGAGGATTGAAAATCTTGGAAAATCTTTTCATTTGAAAATCTTGGAAAATCTTTGAAAATTCCATCTCAACTAGCTCCTCCTATACGAGGCTCGAACCCTCCTGACCATGTCTCTGGGAAGTCGACTAGAGTCGATGACTGTCAATAGACACAAGTTCATGGAATTCTAGAACAGCCTTGTGAACAGCGGGAGGCCCTTCTGTGGGTTATGCGGCCGGACTTCATCATCGAAAAAAGCATTGTGTCGTTGTTGCGTTCTTGATGAGCAGTAGGTGAAACTCGACACTCGGGAGTATGGTCACTAGGAAGCCGATGGTGTGCTGGCCATTCTTTGCAGATGAGCTGGTGAACAGCCCGCTTATGAGTCATGCGTGAAAGTTCGAGCTCAATGTGAAGGACATACATGACGAGGTGGTGGAAAGGGTGATCTATGCAATCCTAGTAATTATCTTTAAATTCTTTTTCACCCTCACTCATAGCAATCCTGGTAATTATCTTTAAATCCCTTTTCACCCTCACTCATAGGAACATGATCACTAGCTGGTGGTGATGACCACTGTGGTTAGAGGGTAGTCAGAAGTGACGACAATTGGCCCTGTGCGCTTGTGGCAAAGCAATACCCAATGGTCGCTCCACCAGTCTCTTGGAAGATAAGAGGAATTGTTAAGTTGTTTTTAAATTTTTAGGTTAATACCATGGAAACTCAAAATAATACACCTATGATAAATTTATCCTAAACTAATTTTTTTATCACAAAAAACCTTAAACTAATATACCTGTAACAAATTTTACGCAAATTAATAGAGGATAAAATTGTCATAAATGTACTAATTTGACGTTTTTAGTAGTTAAAAATTAGTTTGAGTAAATTTTCATATATTGACCAAATTGGGATTTTTTTTTGTAATAAAAAATTAATTTGAGGTAAATTTGTTACAAGTATACCGGTTTGGAGTGTTTCGTGGTATTAATCCAGATAGCTTTTGACAATCGGGATGAAATTCATGATAAGATAAAATTTATATTTTCTTGCGTTTGGTGCTTTCTCAAGACAAAATAAAGTATGATATAAGAGGAATATGGGCAGATAAAATTATCCTATGAGAAAAGTGGAATAAAGGTAGATATGATTTCTAATATTCATAATTTTTTTCAAATAACAAACTTCTTAGATAAACAAAATTAAAATTATATTTCAATATAAATAATATTCAGATTATAATATAATAAATTCAAAGTAAAAAAAATAACAATTTAGTTTAATAATTTCATCTTATGTTTATTTTTATATTCAAATTTAATTGTATCTTATAATATAAATTCAATATATAAATATAAATTTATGTTTATTACATATTTGAGATGTTTTAATATTTTACGTATATGAGTACAGTTTACTATTTAACAAAATTTTATTAGAGAATGATGGAAGGGAAAAAAAAAAGAAATAAAAAAGAAAATAAAAATAAAGTAGGCAAAAATATCGCGAGAAATTTTTATAATCTTTGTTTGTCAATTTTTAGGTTTATTTAAATTAATATGCTGTTTATATTAAACAATGTACATTGTATGATATGAATATATTCAACTTTATTACTATAATTCACCAAATAGTGGATGAGATATAGCAAAATTCCTAGAATTCATATTCTACCCTATTAAGTCATATCCTAATTAGAAATACAAACGACCAAACAAAACCTTTAATTTTTTTTTTTTATCTTGCTCAGGTTTAGCCCATCCCCAATGTCGGAGTCCTAATCTAGCATTTTATCCAAATGTATCTAAACGTATTTGAGTTTGCCTGTTTAGGAGAATATCACCAAACATCGGATAGGACACTTTGTTATCTTATCCATATGCAACTACATGACTATCAAACACAGCCTAAGAGGATAATAATGCTAAAAGTGCCTAAATCTTTGTCTCTTGTACAATTATCATCCTTGAATTTTCGATTTGTGCAATTAGATACCTCAATCTATCTTTAATGTGCAATGTCACTCCTAATCTTTAAATAAATTTGACTAGGTCCCTGAATTACTTCAAATGTTCAATTGTCATCCTCCCATTAGTTATCTTACTGAAAAATTGTTGTCATTGAGAAACTCGAGTCAATCTACGTCTTTAGAAAAATGCAGGGGTATTTTACATTAAGAAAGTGTTTCCAACATTTTCTAATTGTTGAAAAGAACCCCCCTCCTTTGCCCGATCAAGCAGCTTTTTCTCTTTACCATCCTCTAACCAACTAAATAGCTTTCTTGACCAATTTCTGCTAGGCTATCACCTAATCCTTCTAAAGACAAAATTTTCACCCCTTTCTCTCTTTCTTCCGTTTCCACATTGAAACATTTTTCAATTACTCCATCCAAGCTCCATTACGAAATGAAATAATACTTTAATTTAGTCATTCTTATTTAACATCATATTCATTCAATATTTTATCCATTTAAGTAATTTCAAATAAAATTAGTTCCATTTATATATATATATATATGAATAAGTTCACCAGAAGTCATAAAACTTGTGACAAAAGTGTAATTGCGTCCTAAAACATTTAAAAAGTATAATCAAATTCTAAAACTTGTCATAGTGGTACAATTGAGTCTTTTCTAACGCCATTCACTTAACTAACAAAAAAATGGCAACGCGGCATTTGAAAATTAATTTATCTCTCTTACATGGCATTTTTATTATTTTTATTAAAAATTATTTAAATAAATTTTAAAACTTAAAAAGAAATTCTAAAATTTTATTTTAAAAAGAAATTGAAAATAAAGAAAAGGAGGGATAGATCGCCGATGGAGCGGTGCCACCGATCATTGGCCCTGGGCTAGGGTGGCCAGCCCTCGCCTAGCTAGGGTGAGACCTGCTAGCCCCAAGCGAGGTCTGGTGACCCTTGCCAACGACGCCGGCCATCACCTAGGGCCGGCAACCCTCGCTAGGTTGCTGGCAAAGCCCCATCCAAGGCGGGCGATGGTCACTCGCCCCAGGTGAAGGCTAGTGGCGCCCAAATCTCGATGCCCTCACCAATGCTGATGGCCTCTGCTGGCCCCTCCAACAATGGGTGGTAATAGCCCCCACTAACGAACTAAGTAGCATCGACATTGATATGCGACATGCGACATGCGACACAACACATCAACATGTCGTTGATCAAAAAATAGAGAATTCCAACACGTCGAAACGCGTTGTTTATTAAATGTATATTTTTATATATACATGATAAATGATCATTTTTATAATTATTTTAATCAAATTAATTTGATTCAAATTCACAAATAAATAAATAAATAAATAAGAGCCTAGAATGATATTACACTAAAAACATTAATCCATCATTTGTTAATATCATTCATTATTTCAATTAGATAAATTCAACTCAATTCTAATAATCCATAAAACTTGGAGGGGAAAAAAAAAGAAAAAGCAATCCACATTTTAGACTAGCATGTCAAAGTGTATTGGAAAAGGGGAAAAAAAGCTTGGGGGTGAATTGAGTGTCATTGGAATTGAGAGTTGAAAAGAAGAGAAGATAAGTTTTTCTTCTTTTTTTTTTTGGTAAAGGTAAGTAATATATTGATTTTGCAAGAAAGAAAACAAGAGGAGGCCCGGCACCAACAAAAACAGACACTCAAGAAGACAAAAGTCTAGAACGAGTGTAAGGGTGCCATGGTTCCCAGAAAAAAGGAGCAACAGCAACAAAACGAAACAAAAGACAACAAAAACTTGAAACCATCAATAAAAAATAGAAGGATGGATGTTCCAACCGTTGAAGTCTTCTATTCATGGGCACATCAATCAAAGATAGGTTTTTCTTCTTTGCCCCTTTGTTATTTTTATTATTTTTATGTTTTTACATATTTAAATTTTGACCCATCATTTATTGAAAATTTTAAAATTTGACATCGTGCATGTTAGAATTCCAAACTCACATGTTAAAATTTCGAACTCAAGTGTCGGAAGAGTGAATTATGTGTTGGAATTCCAAACTATCACATCGGAATTCCATACTTGAGTGTTGAAAAGTGTAAGGAAAGTTGACCAAGTGTTGGATTTTTCCACACTTGTTGATTGAGTGTCAAAGAGTATTGAATGCATGTCAAAGTGTACAACA
Source organism: Eucalyptus globulus (assembly GCA_014182545.1). Taxonomy (NCBI): domain Eukaryota; kingdom Viridiplantae; phylum Streptophyta; class Magnoliopsida; order Myrtales; family Myrtaceae; genus Eucalyptus; species Eucalyptus globulus. Next base: position 30,568,390 of record CM024721.1, read on the forward strand.
CAACATAAAGACTTTCGGAGAGTGTTGGTGCTTCATAGCTGATGAATGTGCCCCTCCCTTTCTTTATTCTCAATTTTTATAAATAAAAATAAAATTTTAGTATCTCCTTTTAGTTTTTAAACTAATTTAAATAATATTTGAATAGAATAATAATTATAAATGCCACGTCAGCATTTTCCATTATTTAAGTTGATGGTATTAACAAAAAGACTTAATTGTATTTTTTGAAAGTTTTAGGATTCAATTATGCTTTTCGTAATAAATTTTAGGATTTCTAGTGAACTTATCCCATATATATAAAACTTATATATCACGCATGAGCCTTACTAGTAGATGAAAAGTTACAAGTCACATAAAATTTGTTATTTATGATATTAGAATTCATCGAGAAATTGATATTTACTTATGACCATTTTCCTATCACCTTTGCCCAATGTGCCATTCACGAACAATTTGGCTAGGTCCTTCATTAGGGCTGCTCTACCCACGGCCTCCGTCGTTCAAAACTCTCGCCTACAAACTCTCAATATCTCCTCGTTAAGACTCATTCCGTTTATGCCAAAGACCTCAAGTCTCCAGTGAAGTCGTTAAACTATCGCAACCTATCTCTCAAAAAGCCGCCATTAGCTATCATTTGAGGGTCAGTTAGAAACCCTAGCAAGAATGCAGGAGTATCGTCTTGATCCATGCGCAACTAGAGATTTAGAGTTCAAGAACTTGATTATGCTAATTATACAATTAGTGCTCTTTGGATACCTAAATTTGATTACTTGCTAATCAAAGAATGAGAGTAGCCTATCAAAGATTTTAATGTTTATCTTAACCATTCTAAAAATGAAATTAACAATCAACGAACGAAGGAGGTGCAATCAAATATAATTGAAATGAATAGTGCAAGCGGTAACCTAGCATCATCTCAAGAAAGGAAATAGCATCCAAAAATGGTAAAGCTCTAAAGGCTTGTTCAATTGTGTTTCAATTTTTTAAGAATTTTTCCTTTACTTCTTAAGAAAACTACTCAAAAATTAATTTTTTTTAGCTTCTTTCCAAATATTTATGAGTTTTCTACGATTTTATCATTTTTATAATTCTTTATATTTTTATTATTTTTTATAATTTTTAATATATTTTTTTTAAAATTCTGGGAAAGGACTCGGGCCGTGTCGAAACCCGGCCCGTACTTGGGTCTAACTTTGAACCCTAATGGTCTGGGTAGAGTTCAAATTAGGTGCCAGCCTAGACATAGCAAGTCAGCCTACGAAATCTCATGCACTCGACCCAACCCAAACTCACGCCAATCTTGTTATCAGCCCACTTTTCTAATTTAGCTTACCCAAAACGTTTAGCCATTCTCCTGGGCCGGTCTCCAGCCCATTATTTCTCTTTTATTATTCTCGGCCTAACCCACCTTCCTTGTGAGCCCAGATCGGCCCGAGCCCACGGCCCCTTGGTCGGGTCCGACCCGCCTTCCATTATAATTTCTTTTCCTGCGCCATCTTCCTCACGACGACTCCCTCAGGCCACCGCCGAGCCACCCCTCCGTCGATAGTTTAATCCATTTGATGCCACTCACCGCCGACCACCCGCTGGCTAGTGGTTCCTATGTTGCCGGAATAAATCCGGCAAAGGATTTTCAAAGTTCGAAACCACCTATTAACATGAACCTATCCATTCTAGCCTAGCCAACAGAGACATGCACATCAAAACGAAGGGGAACGGACTAACAAGGGCGGCCTCAAACCGGCCTCTTCGGTGACAGGTATGGATTTTCTGGCAAAGAGGTATGTATGGCCAACTTGGACATAAATGATTATTCTACGAAATCACATAGAAACACAGAGAAAAACCACAAAATTAGACATAGTGTATCAACCATGAAAGAAAACATGAATGAAACTCGAGCTTAAACACCGATTGAGATTCGGATCTTTATTAGGCATTTTATCAAACAGGTGCCATGCGACTCAAAAATTTGCTTCCTACTCAAGATAGATGTAATTCTCGATCAAGGTAAGGTGTACAGACATTTATATCGCGTTGTTCTCCAGCATATCAATCCTATTCTATCAGCATTTTCTTGCGATCTCGTCGCTCAAAGCTAGCGTCTCATTGTCTGCTAAAGGTTAGGTCCAAACGGGCCAATTTCAGCGAGTGGGTCAGATTAAAGTGATTCGAAAATTCTATATTATTGTATTTGTTGTAAAATATTGCGTTGCGAATATATAATAGAGAGGAGATTGAGAAGAGAAAGTAAGTGAACACCAGAGATAGTAGAAAAAGCCAGATATTTCAATGTATTGTGATTGTTGTTCTATGTATTGTATTGTACATCAAAACTAAACTTATATTTATAGGAGAACAAGAATGTACTTATCATTAATATCAATGTATCGAATGATACATGTACTAGATAGGGAGATGAATGTTCATTATATAGGGAGATGTACTTAAAATATATGATACAAATGTACCATAATAAGTACATTGATAAGATGAATATAATGAATATTTATTCATGTATTTCATAACACTCCCCCTTGAATATTCATCATATTCATTATGAATGTGCATCAAATGATACTGCCTCATTAAAAACCTTAAGCCAGAAAAACCCAGCGGGATAAAAACCGGACAAAAAAGAAAAAGAGTGTAGAGCACAAACTTTATGATCTCTCCCTATTATGGATGCATTAATTGCATCATTAAAAACTTTAAGCCGGAAAAACCCTGTGGGAAAAAACCGGACAAAAAGAAAAAAGGTGCAATGCATATATAGCCACTGTTGGGGCTAATTAATCTTGCATCTTGTGAACTCGCCACATGTCAATGTGGCAATGTATAGTTCATAATAGCTCCCCCTCAATTGAGCCATGTAGCCACTGCTGGGGCTAATCAATCTTGCATCTTGTGAACTCGTCGCATACCAATGCCATATACTAATTTCTCAAAAGTTGATGTTGGCAATGATTTGGTAAAAAGATCTACAAGATTATTTATGGATCGAATCTGTTTAACATCAATTTGTCGACTTTCTTGGAGTTCATGAGTATAGAAAAATTTCGGTGAGATATGCTTGGTCCTATCACCTTTGATATATCCTCCCCTAACTTGTGCAACACAAGCAACATTATCTTCATAAATTATAGTGGGAGAATTTGTAACTGGTACTAAGCAACAAGAATTATGAATATGTTTTATAACGGATCTTAACCAAACACACTATCTTCCAGCTTCATATAAAGCAATAATCTCAGAGTGGTTAGAAGATGTAGCTACTAGCGATTGCTTCGTAGAACACCAAGAAATAGCGGTGCTGTTATAACAAAATAAATATCCGGTTTGAGAGCAAGCCTTATATGGATCGGATCTATATCCAACATCAACATATCCAACTAAACCAGAGTTAGTGGAATCCTTGGAATAATATAATCCCAAATTTATGGTTCATCGGAGATAACGGAAAATATGTTTAACTCCATTCCAATGCCTCCGAGTTGGCTTAGAACTAAAACGTGCCAATAAATTTACCGCAAAAGCGATATCTGGTCTCGTACATTGTGCCAAGTACATCAAAGCTCCAATTGCATTGAGATATGGTACTTCAGGACCAAGTATCTCTTCATCAAATTCCCTAGGACGAAATGGGTCCTTTTGGGGATCTAGAGACCTTACAACCATAGGGGTGCTCAATGGGTGAGCTTTATCCATGTTAAAACGTTTAAGCAATATTTCAACGTATGCTAATTGATGGATGATTATTCCATTTGCTTTATGCTCAAGCTCTAGACCAAGACAAAGTTTGATTTTACCCAAATCTTTAACTTCAAACTCCCTTTTCAAATATTTAGCGGTATCAACTAACTCTTCTGGAGTTCCAATTAAATTTATATCGTTGACATAAACTGTTACAATAGCAAATCCAGTTTCTGATTTCTTAATAAACACGCATGGGCATATAGGATCATTATTGTACCTTTCCTTAATTAGGTACTCACTTAGGCATTGATACCACATGCGACCGAATTGCTTTAAACCATACAAGGATCTTTGCAATTTTATTGAAAATAAATTGCGGGGAGTGCATGCTTCAGGCATTTTGAATCCCTCGGGAATTTTCATATTAATATGAGAGTCTAATGAGCCATATAAATATGCCGTCATAATGTCCATAAGACGCATTTCCAATCTTTCAAAGATTGCAAGGCTAATGAGAAAATGAAATATAATCATATCCATCACAGGTGAATATGTCTCATTATAATCAATCCCAGGTCTCTGGGAGAATTCTTGGGCAACGAGTCAGGCTTTATACCTGACAATCTCGTTTTTCTCATTTCGTTTTTGGATAAATACCCATTTATATCCAACAAGCTTTACATTATCAGGGATACGAGTTATAGGTCCAAAAACCTATCGTTTAGTTAGGGAAGTTAATTCAGCTTCAATTGCTTCCTCCCACTTAGGCCAATCTTGCCTTTGACGACATTCAATAATAGATTACGGCTCACAATCATCATCCATAATTTTATGAGCAACTGAGAATGCAAAAGCATCATCAATGATGATTTCATTTCGATTCCAAATTTCATTACTATATGTAATGGAATTCTCAGTATTCCCAGGATTAGTGTTCCTTTCATGGGTTTGCGCCTCTTCAGGGGCAATAAGCTCTTTGGGAGCAAGCACAACGCCAGGTTCTTCTGGAGCGGAGTCCTGATTCTTTCCCCTTCGTTTTCATGGAATAATATCTTTTGATCCTATCGGTATATCACATTTCAAGTGCGCAAGTAAACGTGCAAATGTGACATTGCGCGTAGATAATAGGCAAACATGGGACCATCTGTAGGGTGCGTCCACTAATACCATAAAATATCAAAATGGTCCACTTGGTGGTTGTATTGGTTCATAAATATCACCCTGAATTCTTTGTAAGAATAAAGAATATTCAAAATTAACCTTTGTTATAGAAGGTTTGATAATGAGCTTTCCTTGTGAGCAAGCCTCACAATTATAATCTTTGGACTGGACAACAATACCTTTATATCCTTTAAAGGGTGCCCTTTTGTATTTTGAATTATCCTATGCATCATTGAAGCGCCAGGATGACCAATGCGATCATGCCATAGTCCAAACTGATCAGGGCTTACCAATCTCCAGTATGTGGTGGCGTAGGCTTCAACAGCCTTAATCATGACACAATACAAACCCATAGAAGAAGCTTTTAGCTTCTCATGGATGGTTTTCAGGCCCATCTTATAAGAGGAAATGCCAATATATTCCTTATCTTGCTCATAAATAGTCTCAACATGGTACCCATTACGGCGTACATCTTTGAAACTGAGCATATTCATTTTTGATCTAATGCTCAGAAACGCATTCTCAATATGCAGGATTGTGCCATTTGGCAAAATAATTGTGGCATTCCCAAAACCATCAATAATTGGAACAGGACCTGATATTGTGTAGATTTGTGCCTTACGCAATGTCATACTCGAAAAAAAATGTCTACTACGAAATATAGTATGTGTTGTTGCACTATCAAGCAAACAAACATCTTCATTTTTCTCGATATTTTCCATTTGCATTTATATTGACAACTTCAGGTGTCAAGTATCATAAAATTTGCATATTAGTTATATAGTCGAATAAAATTTCAATAATAAATATTATAGAAGGTTCATATGCATTTAATAAAGAACAATAAAAAGTAATACATTAAAAGCGAAAACAACATAAAATTCAAAGTTCAAATTATCATCCACCAATTTGATTAATCAAAGTAATCAGAGGTCCTCAAAGAAATCAGAGACATCCAATGATGCATTTGCTACTTCAAGAGCAAGAGGAGTTTCACCAACAGAGATATTGTTGGCCTCAACAGTGGTTAAGGCAGTATGATTGATTTCAATGGCATGAGATTCACCATGCTTGCCCATATTCTTTAAAGATGCCTGGTATAGGTCAACAAAATGTTTTGGCGTACGACAGGTACGTGACTAGTGCCCAGTCATGCCACAAAGATGACAAATACTTTCATTAATCACCTTCTTTGGCTTCTTTTCTTTGCCATGATTCAGGCCAAAGTTTGATTTCCTAGGGCAGTTAAATTTCTTGCCATCCCTTTTAGGATTATGTTCTTGCTCGTGCTTATAGCCCTTAAAATGGCTAGTATTTTTCTTAAAATTAGCATGTGCTTCAAGCAATGCTTTTGAGCCAACAGGTCTAAGATCATGATTTTTTAGCAGTAATTCATTGGTTTGCTCGGCAGTAAGAAGCACAGAACTTAATTCATAATATGTGGCAAACTGACGTTGCCGGTATTGCTGTTGCAATACAATATTCGAAGCATGGAAGGTGGAGAAAGTTTTCTCTAATAATTCTGCATCAGAGAGTTTGATACCGCATAACTCAAGCCGAGAAACGATATCAAATAAAACGGAATTATAGTCAGACACTGATTTAAAATCTTGCAGTCTAAGATTTTGCCAGTCATATTGTGCTTGAGGGAGGATAACAGTTTTGGTATGATCATACTTATCCTTCAACCTCCTCCACAAGATATGAGGGTCTCGAATGGATAAATATTGAGTCTGCAAGCTTTCATGCAAATGACGGCAAATAAAAATCAGCGCATTTGCTTTATCCTTTTAATTTGAGGTTCCATCCTCTGTAATTGTATTAGCGAGCCCTTGCCCTTGAAGGTGCATTTCCATGTCAAGGCACCATGATAGATAATTCTTTCCACTCACTTCCAGAATGTGGAATTTGGGCTTTTCAATATTTGCCATAATCCTTGCAAAAATAAATCCTTAAATTAATTAAAATGATTTCCAAATATCCACCGCTACTTTAGGAGCAGAAGGATATTTTTAGATTTGAAATTTTGACTTCGGGCCAAGAAAAATAAAAATGAAGAATTGATAGAAGAAGATGAAGTATAAGTTGATTAATAAAAATAATACCCACCTTGCAAAACTTACTTACTCAGTTGGTAGATCCTCGCGCTGATAACGTGTTGTAAAATATTGCGTTGCGAATATATAATAGAGAAGAGATTGATAAGAGAAAGCAAGTGAACACCAGAGATAGTAGAAAAAGCCAGATATATCACTGTATTGTAATTGTTGTTCTATGTATTGTATTGTACATCAAAACTAAACTCTTATTTATAGGAGAACAGGAATGTACTTATCATTAATATCAATGTATCGAATGATACATGTACTGGATAGGGAGATGAACGTTCATTGTATAGGGAGATGTACTTAGAATATATGATACAAATGTACCATAATAAGTACATTGATAAGATGAATATAATGAATATTTATTCATGTATTTCATTCATTCATGTATTTCATAACAGTATTTTAATTTTTTAAAATAATTTTTATTTAACAAAAATGAGGTGTCAACATCGATATACTCAAACAACTCACATGATATAAGATATGTACATTATTTCAAATATGAGAGTGGATATAACTTCTGCAGTGAGCCCGTATATCACATCTAGATTTACAACGCATATTTAAATTGAATATACATATAAAGAAGCGCAATTATATTTATGTTTTCACATCTTACAACGCACATTTAAAAGACAGATGCAGATCTCCATCAAGGCAAGTACGAAACACGTTCCCAATTTGAGAACAATCGTTTCTCCATGACTACCATTGATGGCTCTCAGAATTCCATTGATGGTGGATCCCGGAATTCCAGTATCTGCAAGTAGCAAGAATCTTCGTGACAATTTTTTTTATATTTTAAATTCTAGGGAGCTAGACAGCATGTCAATGTCTGACAAGAAAACAACACGACTATGGACATTTCAGTCTAAGGATGAAGGAGAAATGAGGAAGCAGAGAGTAGAGGTGATTGTGAAGGCAAAAATCCTTACACTTATCAGAAATTGTTCACCAGAAGACGTCGGGGAGGCCCTCCCTGTGATTACATAGAAAAAAAGCATGCTCAGGAAAATTGCTTACAGATCAAATTAGATGATTGGACAGTATTACTGATATATCTTGTTGCTTGTATGCTTCAATAAAGTAATTGGATAAAGTCAGTTGTTATGGTATTTAGATATTAACCACACATTCATGAAACAATTTAAGTTTTTAGATTAGCTAACAATGGCCCCTCAAAGTTGCACATATTTTTATAGCATCACAAGCTGAATTGCTTCAAGCCGCTTATTTGTATCTTCCACAATCGATTTTCATGCTTTGATCTTAGGTCCATATTCCAATTTATGCAAGAGCAGGAGGGCTATTATATTTAAATAAATCATGCTTTTATCTAGTAACTCAAGCTTTGAATTAATTGACAGTGGTATAAGAAAATTCTATAGTGACAAAGCTTCCAAAATATTTTTAATTTAAAGTTATGTGAGCAATGAACAAAGAAAATAACAAAATGGAGAAATTAAATAATATATGGTGATGCAAAGTAAACATGGGTCATATTAATTGCATTGCATAGATTTAGGTGAGTCATTATCATATTGATATAACTAAGCACAGTTCAATGTTGAATACCACTTTCTATTACTCCAATATAATCAAATTCATACACATCTTAACATACCTAACCAGCTGAAATGACAATTAAAGCTACCATAAATCTCAGACGAGCTCAAAAGATAGCTTCCCTAAGTAAAAGTTGACGTCAATTTAATGGGCACGGATGCGGCCAAAGTGATGCCATTTATAAAAGTCATTGCTAAAGCAACTGATTCAGAAGGCATACTAGAAACTCCGAATCCATTTTGTTTGCTATGAGTGGGTTTCACTAGTTCCAACTTCACAGAACTAGGAAATTCAGACAGGCAAGGCACCGTCTGCTCATTCGTTTGTTGTTTCTTTCAAGCATACTCCATCCATTTCTAGGATTTTGGATTCTGCAAACAGCAACCAAACCTGAAATGCAGACACTGCAGAATCCGCATTGCTCTTAAAAAAAAAAAAAAACCTTTTAATTAGAGCATACCGGGTTCTCATTAAACAAGATGCCGCTCTTGCAAGTCCCCTAGCCTAGTCTTTGTATCTTATTAAGTGAAGAAGAAGGAACAAAACATAATTTTCATCAAGTTCTAAAATTAATCCTGACCTACCATCTTCAACAACAAAGGCAGAGAAAAAATAACATAAAAGCATATAATGTCATCATGTGTCTAAACTTCAATGACTTACCATCTGTGACAGTGAAGGCATTAGAAATACCCTCACGGACACGGATTCCTTCACAATAACCCAATTTAGTTTTGACTCCAAGCCTGAATTTTCCACTTCTTGTTCCACTTGGTACGGCCTCAAAAGTGATAGCACCCAATGTCCCTATGCCTTTACGGAGGATCACATTGGGATTATCAATCAAGGATGGCTTCTTCCCGTCTCGCGCCATTATTTCATAGCTCTCAAAGAACTCTCTGGTCCAATTTTTTTAGCTTCGTCATCAAAGTCACCTTCAATCAATGTCAGTGTCAACTTCAGCATTGACAAGGATCCAGATTGCACAACCCTACCAGTTCTGGAATCTGCCAAGATAACATGAATAAGAGCTTTTTCTCCCCCTTCAACCATATCACCTTTAACTACGCTCGATGGTAGTTTAGTTATAAAATAAAGACGTAAATCCTTTTCACTCTCACCATCTTTCCTCACTGGTCCGGACCTGTCAATAGAAATAAGAAATTATCGATTTACCCAAGAGAAATCTGCACTGCAGAAGATAGTGCCTAGTACACCGATTACGAGGACAGCCTTCTTTCCAACAGCAGATTCATACAACGGAAGGGAATGCTGAGAACCAAATCCAACATATGACATCATTGTAGTAGGTTATTTACATTACCATAGTAATCCGAATTAAATGACGAACAACACCTATGGCCTTTCAGCAATCACTAGCTTGAACACATTGATTTCACTAAGATCTTTAAAGCTATGGAAAACAAACACAGATACCAATACTCACGATCAAAAGAAATGCTGCCGTCCCAGCCTCTCATCCATACATAGAAATATACTTGGAAGGAATTCACTAATCCAAACAGAGTTGCAAATAAACTTGAGGAGAATTCTTGTGGAAGATCAATAAAACAAAAAAAAAAATCAAAAACATGTCTCAGTGACATTATTATTCAGTACTGTCATATTTGATTCTAACTCTAGTAAATGATTTGGTGATAAATCAACTTGGCATGCATTTAAATCGCAATCATCTCCAGAGTATCTCAACAAAGATTCTTACCGACAATTTAGCTCTCCATATGATAAAGGAACCATGGTCTCGTTCAATAGATCACGAGTAAAATTCTCATTGATAAACTCTGTAAAATCAGGAAGTTCACCGAGTTTCTCAAGATCAAGTGGCTTCCTAATTTTTTCTTTCATTGCGTTGAAATTCTCCTTCAGTAAATGCATTTGACCTCAAATATAGATAATCGTCCGTCAATGCAAGTATCAATGGCTTCCTTTTCTTGATTTGAGCAATTTCAAATGCACTCAAACTCTGCCTGCAGAACGAAGTGCTGCAGGGTTGGCTTAGGATTCGAATTGAGTACTTCTTCAATACAGGAAGGACATCACCGCAATAGTCCCACCAGTTACCTTCATACGCAGAACTATTAGTATACAGATTACGTTTCAAAATGAATAAGATATGAAATTAAATCAATGCAGTTAATTGTTTAAAAGATAGATGCTCACAAGGATGATATGTTCTTAACATTGTCTTTGCTGTACAAGTGAACAACTCTGGCACTTTTTACGGTAGCGCAGCATTTCCTTCTCGAAATTTGCCTTTTCTTCATCACCTACTAAATTTTCCAATATGAAATCCATGCCTTTTTTCATTGCTAGATTCATTATGAACTTCTCTCCACACATGTAAGCAGGGTTAAGAAATGCTGCAGCAGCATGTATTGGATGATGGATACTTTCCTGCCAGTCCTCGAAATTCTTCAGTAACATCTGGTACCTACATTTATTAGTCTCATATAATTGTCTAATAGCATCATCTGCCATTTCCACAGCTGCATACAAGAAACCAGCGGTAGCACCAAAGCTATCAACCAGACGAAGTACTTGAAATATCGATTTTAGAGCATGCAAGACTTCTTTCCCATCAATCCAAAACTCGGAACTGCGAATTCTGTTTCCCACTTCTGCACCTAATTCATCCTTCTCAAAACCCAACGAAAGCCACTCAGGTGATGAAACAAGCCATCGCAGCTCACTTTCAACCCCCATGATTGATTGGAGCATATAATAGTTTGAATAAAATTTTGTTGATGATTCTTTCGACTCCCAATCGTTTGTGAACTTTTCATCGATGATAAGATGCCATCATGGTTGTGAATTGCACTGGCAACCGCTCTTGCTTGATCAAATGCCTTTCGAACCCATTCGACATTATCATAAATATTATCAAAGAGTAGATGTATTTCATTGGCAACACAACTAGTATCGTACACGTGGGAATGGTTGTCATTGGGCATAAAATTTTTAAATAAACCTTCTTCTTCAGGACAGTGGGTTATATACTGCAGGACATTGTTGGCCCCTACTTTTTCAGTGACAAAATATACAATCTCCCACAGCAAACCGCTTCCTAACTCTTCTTTGGGGATTTCTAATGCATTCAAAAGTACGATCCCTTCAATAGAATGGGCAAAGATATTTATGAAGGAACCCTTCTCGTCACACCAAATATCAGACATGAGCGTGCAGCCCGTTTTATCCCACGATTTCTTCACGATTTCCACATGCGAGCAATTTAACCCACTGTGCTTACTAATAAGCATTTTGGGCGAAGACTCTTCGGTCTTACCTGAACAGGCTTCAGCCTTGGCTCTCTTATTGGGACCAGAAATTGCTTCAGCAGCATCAGCTCGAACATTTTCGGGGACGTTGGTGCATATTTCTATACCACGGCCTTTAATTCCAGATAAATGCGACTTAAGTCTGGAAACGCCAGCGGCAATTATTCTGTCGCAATACTTGCACTTTAATTTGCCATCCACTTGCTCTGCATGTTCCCAAAATTGATCTCTTTTTCTGACCATGTCTACTTCCCTGGCTTATATACACAAAAGAAGAGCGAATTAAAGTCTCCTCATAAATAGTGAATGAAATTTTCGATAGTCACATTATTGACAATGCTGAGAACTATAATCGATGGTATTAGCGCCCAGATATTCCCTTAACATATTTGCTCAGCAATAATTAAACCCCTCCATCAAAATATCATGCAATCAACATTCACACTAATGTCCCTCCTAGCAGGGAGTTTCACCAGAATTGTTGGTAGGTCAACAGCACCTAAGCAAACTTTTTTCCCAACGGGAAGACACGCACACATTGTTACGAGAACTCCAATTCATGACACTGATAATTAAGTTGACCTTCAATTGAGCAGAAATAAAAGTTTAAGTATCTTGACCGAAGAACGAAATTCATTATTCGGAGATCAAATTCAATGAGAATGGCTAGCTATATGTAGATACTCTAGAATCTTCAAGAAAGAAGACGAGAGAAATTAGTCAAAAACTACATTTTTAATCAATGCTTTTAACTTTTTTAGTGTTTTACGACCGAAGAATACGTGTAGGAACCAAAACCGGCTATCTAGGAAACAAAGAAACGTATGATACTCATAAGATCTAACAATATCTCTAATAATATTCTGTATTAAGGAATTCTCGGATGTTCATAGATCTAAGTCAACGCGGAACACCAGCTTGCTTCCATAGAGCAATACAGATTGATAGATCATTTAAATTGCAAATAACCACTCAGAAAGAACGTGATTTTTAAAAAATGAGAGAAAAGGCTCAAATTAATTGAAATGATCAGGGTTCCTCAACCTATAGTTGTCGCACGTATTCACATACGTAGAAGTTGAAAGAGAATGGATGAGACCTGATGGTAGCACGAGGAAGAAGCAGAAGAGAAGTAGAGTTTCTCGCTCGGCGCCGACACCTGAAGAGGGAAGAGCAAGTGACCAAATCACCAACGCATACCGAGTCGGAGAGAGCTTCGCGAGCTCGGAAGAGAGAGAGAGAGAGCTTGCACTTGGAAGTAGAATGGAACTTGTGTATTTTTTAAATATTTTTTCCTTTTCTTTTTGGGGATTGGTCTGCGATCAATGTTAGTTGGGGAAGGTTTGGTTTAATATCCTTTTTGCCGCGATCTGCTTCACAATTTATCGGGATACGTTTCTTTCACTTGCAACGCGTACAGACGCGAATTATTGCCAAAACAAAACGACGCGTTTTCTCCGATCTCCGTGCAAGAGATATTGGGGTGCTTCCTAGGGTGAGCATGGTTCCCGGTTCTAACCGGGAATTGGAACCAGACCGGTCAAAATTTAAAAATAAAAACCCTAGCACGTCACTCTCCACCCCCGCCCCCTCCCCCCCCACCGATTCTTCTTGCCCCCTTCCCCTTTCTTTTTCTCTCTCTCTCTTTCTTTTCTCCCCTTTTCCCTCCTCACATCACTTCCTGTCCCCCAACTTTTTCTTTTCTTCTCTTTCTCTCCTCTTTCCCCCTCTCTCGACCGAAACCCCACCCCTTCTTCTCTTCTTCTTCTTTTTCCTTCCTCTTGCTGGCTATTGCTTCACCCACCACCACCACCGCCGCCCCACACCCTACTCACCACCACCTCTTGGCCACCAAACCATCACCACCCACCGCTCGTCCGACGAGCCGTCTCGCCTGATGAGCCCGACGAGCTGTCGCATCGTTTGCACCGTCCGTGCTGCCCCTCGTCGCCGTGGGCCATCGCTGCTATCCCAAAGCCACCATCACCACCTCTTGTTGCCGCTCCATCGGCCGTTCGGGCGATCGTTGCTCCGAACCGCCACTACCAGAACCGAGCTCTTCTCCCCTTGGCCGTGGGTTAAGTTGCAACCGTCGCCATCTTCACCGCAATGTCCATGTCGCCGTTGGTGCCGTGAGATTCGTGTCTTCGTCGCCATCGCGCCGCCGTCGCCGTGTGCTCGCCATTGACAGACCTCCCTCAACACCCCCGCTGGATGCGTCACCCCTCACTCGCCTCGTCACTCAACCGCTTACCGTTGACGCGGCCATTGGACGCCGCTCATCCCCCCGGTGGAGGCTGCTTGCTCGCCCAGCCGCCCCGACGTAGCTCGCTACTCGCCCAGCCTCCCAATCAGCCTTAACTCCACACCCCTTCACCTCCGTCCCAACGAAGTTGCTCCGCTACGAGCTGTGATCGGCGGCGAAGCTGAAGGAGGAGAAGCAGGAGGCGGCAGCAGCGAGCTCTTCTTCGTCTCTGAGGTTGGTTTCGCCTCGACCTCCTCTCCTTTGTCTGTTCACGGCTTTGACGGTTTTTCTGTTCCTCAGTCGGTAGTTTAGGGTTTTTGTGTGTACGTGTGAGTGAGTGATTTTCGAGAATCGGACTGAGTTGAGTGTGCATTCGTCATGTGGGAAGATCAAGCTATCATTTGCTTTTGCTTATTTCGGTTAGGATGTACAATTTGTGTCGATTTATGCAAGGGCATAGAGAATTCGATCTTTGAGTTACCTCGTTTGCGAATGGAGTGCTGGATGTGTATGCCATGGCGTGTTTTGAAATTGCTCCTGTGCATGTCGCACCCCCACTCTCTCTCCTTTCGCCTATCCAGTTGAGCGCGAGGCAGGATGCCCTTGGAGACTCCGGCGGGGGCCTACCAGCCGATCAACGACGAGACAGTAGGTTTTTCTCTGCATTTTTGTTCAAGTGACAAATCACTCCTTTGCCTAACTAAGATGAGCAACACCGACAGTTGCTCAACCTCCATCGTTATGCAATCATAGTTATTATTATGAAACACATTAACAATAAGGAATCGCCAAATTATACATTAGACAATGTTTTCTCTAGAAAACTATGAATTTAGTTGTCTATTTGGATGTAAAAGATTCACATTGTTGTGTATTGATAGGTACTGAAAATGGAGGCCAACTATTGAATTATTTCGGCTTCCGGATATTCGCGCCCACTACGAAAATAAAAAAAATAAAAAAAAAAGAACCTGTTGGAATCTGGAACCGATCCTGGAACCTGTGACAGGGTAGGTTCGAGGTTTATGATTTTGACGGGTAGGTTCCAAGTTTCAAAAATTGAGGAACCTGTATCCGAGGGTAGGTTCCAGATTCCAGATGGAATCGAACCGGAACCGGGAACCACTCACCCCTAGTGCTTCTAATAAAGGACATGAAGAACTAACGGCACTGTTACTCTTAGGGTTGTTTGTTTGTGTTCTTTCTTTGTTGTCATGAACACAATTTCTGTTCTTTTATTATGGGGAACAAAAAAAGAATAAAAATGCGTTTGTTTATGTTTTTGTTCTCGAGACTTGTTTCTGTTCCAGGAAACAAATTTGGACAGAAACAAGAAACAAGAAAAACTTGTTTCTTGTTCCCAGGAACACTTTTGAGAAACAATTTTTCACTCTCCTATTTTTTCATTCTTTTTCTTTTCTTCTTCTTTTTCTTTGGTCGGTCGTCGTCGCCTCGGCCATGGCTGGTGACTGGCCGTTGAGGGCCGGTGACCTCGCCGAAGCATCGTCAACCCCCGGCGAGGCTTGGCTCGCCTTGGCTGGGTGAGCTAGAGCTCACCCGGATCCGACGAGGTCGAGCTCACCCAGTCATCGGCGAGGCTCGGCCTCACCAGTCCCCGGCGAGCCTCGCCGTGGCTAGGCGAGGCCGCCGGCCCTCGTCGACCGGTAGCCAGCCATGCTGAGGCCGGCGGCGGTCAAGAGGAAGAAAAAAATATAAATATAAATATAAATATAAATATAAATATAAATATTAACAAATAAAAAAAACAAAAAAAATTATACAAGTTTACCAAACGTGTTTATGTTCTTTTTCTATTCTAGGAATAGAAATTTTGTGCGATTACTAAACGCGTTTTCGCTAAAAATTGTTCTCCATAATAGAAATAGTTTTCTATTTCTTTTTCGGGAACAATTTTTGAAAGAAACGATACCAACTAATGGTGCCTTCTCCACCTTTAAGTTTTTACTTAATTTCTTTATAAAATCGCCAATAAAAAATTTCAATTGGGATTTGCATAAGTGGGGTTCTCTATATAAGAAAAAGAAATAAAGGAAGACCAAATTAATCTGAAAAAAATCAACTACTAAAATAAAATGACAAGAATTATGAAAAATAGTATCGATAAAAAAGAGATTATTAATGTTATTAGATATATTTATTAAATTTACAAATTACAAAAACAAAAAAATAGAAATGCTGTTTCTAGACTAATGACAATATTATTTGTACTTTACATGGCACCTTATTCTTTATGCTCTACTTTAAGTTGGTTTGAAAGGGGCTCTTGCGACTCAGTTATTTTTACAGATCCGACCCCTCTCTATTTGGTTCTATTTAGCTTTCATCTGTAGCCAAACCAAAATTCAAAAGGGAAAAAGACACTAAAAATATCAAATTATGTTAAATGTAATATATTTACTTTGAACCTTTTTAATGACACACAAAATTTCAACTATGTCCATTATGACATATTTATTTGAAACATTTTCTTGTAATATGAAAAATTCCAAACTTATACCTATGTGACACAACCCTCTATCAATATTCTGTCGGATGATTTTTCGAGCTTATTAAAAGAATCTTGATATAGAGTAAATGTGTCATATGAGTACAAGTTTTGAATTTTTGAAGTCTTGACCAACATAATTTAAGAGTTTTTTATTTTTATGGCTTTGACCCTATTGAACAAGTTTTCACACAAGTTT
This sequence comes from Eucalyptus globulus, assembly GCA_014182545.1. Classification (NCBI taxonomy): domain Eukaryota; kingdom Viridiplantae; phylum Streptophyta; class Magnoliopsida; order Myrtales; family Myrtaceae; genus Eucalyptus; species Eucalyptus globulus. Next base: position 30,585,170 of record CM024721.1, read on the forward strand.
GAATATAACTACTCCATAGAATAAAAAGCTTCTATCATATACATATATTCTTTAACATATACAAACTACTCATCACACGCAAACATTACTTGTAGATTAAAAAGTTACTAGCCACATAAAAATTGTTGTACCTCATGTTAGAATTTATTGAGAAATTGAAATTTACTTAAATGGTCAAATTTTTTCTTTGGGACATAAGGTCAAACTTACTTTATTGTATGAAAAGTTATTATCAGCATCGAAAATTTGCTAACTATTGAAAGGTCGAACATTAATTTTTCTAGTTTGAAGTTACTTATCACATAAAAGAATACAAGCCATCAGTAGGTGTGTTTTTCAGTTGTTAAAAAAAGTCAAGCAGATGACAATTTGAACATGTTAATTGAAAAGGCAAAGCAAATGAATGATGCTATGCGAAAAAGAATTTGAGCATATATGTTCCTAAGAAGTCAAATATCATCACCATCAACGTGTTAGGCAGATTATCCAAATTAGATAGGACTATTGACACTTTAATTTTTATCGACAGATTAAATATACTTTTTTCCTAAAAAAAGATAAAATAAAATGAAGAAGATGCGTAATAGATTACAAATGCCCAATAAATAACAAATAAAGAAAAATATAAAAATAAAAAGAGAGAAAATAATAAAAATGGGGCTTCAATAAGGTCAATGCGGAAAGGGCCTCATCAAATCACTCGGGCTTCATTTCACTTGGGCCTGGTCCAATTTGCGCAGTCCACTAATCCAAATCTGAGGCCCGTTAGTCCAGTTTTCAGTGGGCTTCTTGGCCTGTCAATCAGTTCATCTCAGATATTTCTCCAGCCCCCCCCCTCTCTCTCGCGCTACAGCGGGAGCGAAGGGGGCAATTCAGATAGAAGTTGAGGTCACGCGCATGGAGGTGAAGAAAGGAATCGCGATTCCTCTATCTCATCTAACCAACCGGATTCCCTTATAAAAAACGGATTTCACAATGGGATTCCGGAGAATTCCCGGACAATTTGCCTCTTCCATCGCCTTGGCCGCTGCCGGTTGACAGCTCCTCGTTTTGCTCTGTTCGGCTCTGTATATTGGTCGAGAAGCTCTAAGCAGTTCATTCTTCGTGTGAAGCTCCTTCGCCGGCGTCGTTTTTCACCGGAGAGACTTCCAGAACTTCCTCGTGCTTGATGAGCAACCGATCATGACCGGTAATCGCTCCTCACTATGGTAAAAGATCAACACTCTGACTCAGTTATTCTGCACACGTAGCAGAGGTCGAGACTTTAGTTGTGGTTCGCGTGAAAATATCTATTTTTGATCGGAGTCTACTTTGATGATGTCTTGGTATATCTGCTGTGGATCCTTGATATTCTCCGGGATCCGGATCATTGGACTGAAAATGCACATCATGTGCTCGATGAAATTTCCCGACGATGTTAGCGTTCATTCAGGTTCCAATCTAACCGAGATTGAGTTCGGTGCTCTGTTTGTTTGTTTGTTTGTTTCTATCATATGAGTTTTGTTTAAGTTCGGTCTCCCTTCATTGTCCAGAACGAGTCCAGTAGCTGTCTGTGTTGTAGTTCGGAGTTCTAATTTTTTAGTTTAGTTTAAAAGCCGAAGATTGAATCTGATATGTCCTGTCGAGTCGAAATGAAGCTGAGTTTGATTTCAAGGCTTGAATTGAATGGTCATTTCTGAATTAGAGCATGTTCTGTTCTTGATTTTCTGATTTTCTTTCGCCGGAAGGCAAGAGTTTATAGTGCTTTTTGCTGTAAACATTTGCGAATATGTGTTTGCATGGCTACAACTCTGTTGATTTGATGATTTATTATTATTATTATTATTATTATTATTATTATTATTATTATTATTATTATTATTATTATTATTTGTGGATCATCTGAAATCACGCGCGGGTACTTCACGAAGGCTTCATAAATAATAATAATAATAATAATAATAATAATAATAATAATAATAAATCGTTGGGTCTTTTTCTCTATTTTGACTTCCAACTTTTATTGCCGCAACTTGTTTGGCCAATGACTGAAATGAAGCATGTGTTTTTGGGGAAGCTCCGCTAAATTATTTTTAACAACCACAACAAACAAACGAGAGAATAAAGAACAAATGAAAAATATAGCCAACATGCTACTTTTTGACAGTATTAATGCGTAATTTTATCATTTTATTATATTTATACATAATAAATATATCGGATCTTGTTATAATTTCTTGAATTTACTAAAAATGCCCTTGTCGGGGGTTTGAGCAGATTGACCCTACATGAGAGTTACTCTATGGGTTATTCTTATTTGACTCGAATGCGTTAAAGCGTTTGATTTAGTGGGCTCAAAGCCGTGCTCATTAGGAATGGTCCAGCTTATTCTCTAAAATCGCAAAATAAAATTATGAAAAAAATCCCACAAGAATGTACATATGTTCCAAACTTGCATGTTTTTCAAGTGTTTCAAAATAAGGAAAAAAAAATTCAAATGCACATGTCGTAAGATTTAGGTTAAATAAAAACTAAAATTTATTAATTAATTTAGATGAACCCCTAAGGTCTATGCATGTATGCAATTTTATCATATCCGCATGTGAATATAAAACAAAACGATCCTTTCTCAGTTATTGTGGCATCGGTGTCATTGCCATACAAAGCAAAGTACCTTTTTCGATGCCAGGCCAAAGTAATGGAAAGCTTAAAAAAAAGAAAAGGAAAATAGAGGAAGAAGGAACTTCATAAAAATGAGGCCTCCATGCCAGGCCAAAGTATCTATCCCACTAGTGTCTTCGCTCAATAAAGGGCACAATAAAGGGGAAACACGTGTTTTCAATAATGCGCAGGGTTCGATTGTTCGATCTAAATATTCAGATAGTATATCAATTTCCCTATCCACGTTGGACAAAATTCAAGTACTGCTAAGTGGTAATGTTATTATCATTGTTCATATTTCAAAATAACCATAAAACTATTTGTAATAAAGTGAAATGTTAGTATTGCTTACCATTAATGTCTTCAGTCGGTCTTCTTTTCAAACTTAGATCTTGTTCTATGTTGTGTTTGGCAACTTCCAACAAAATTAGGGATAACACTCCGAAATCCAAGTTGGCTTGTTGTGATCTAGATGCAAATTACACTTGAAACTGGTAATTGATTAATGGTATAAATCTGCCTATCAAGCGAATCATATTTTCATTGAAGATAGTAATTTGATTAAGATCATACAATGCCATAGATTGCGGTGCGAGATGAGAATGCAAATAAAAACTAAATGGGCCCTTCTATCACTGTGATTTGGGAAAAAAAATTTGGGTCCTTGAAGTGGTTTGCATTTTATATTACAAATGGCGACTTAAATCAACCAAACACCGAGTTAGATATCCAATGCTTATCACTACCGATCCATGTTGTCCAATATATCTATGTTTAATCAGAAAAAAATAAATAAACGGTGCAGTTTTTTCAGCAGGTTGCTAAGTTCTTTTATTCTATTATTATATATTTTTCTTTGCTATATATGACCAACTTTCTAATGACCAAATATCCTTGTCTTATCTCACTATGAAATAGTAAAGAGGACATTAGACATTATTAATAATTAAAGTTTTGATACCCATAGGTGATCACCTGACAAATATCATATATTTTGATTTTGATGAGCACATATCATTAATTTTTAAATTCATATTCGTTTCTTCGTTTAAAATATCAAAATATGAAATCAAAATAGATGGTTACCACAAACACAGGTAAACCGATGATGTGCATCTTTCCGCATGATTCTTCTTTTTTATTTTTGGTCGAAAAGATAGCATGTTCTATTCTTACTTAAAAGGAGTCTTACAAGGCGAATAAGTACTAATGTCCGAACATAATATATTCCATAAAGGCAAAGGAGGACTAATCCACCAATTAAGAGGAAGCTTGTTTGCGCGGTGGGTTCGTGCTATCCAGTCCGCAGCACAGTTCTCTTCTCAGGTGCAACAACTAACCTTAACATTAGCGCATTGATCTAACTCGTATTTGCAACATAGGATAGCTTCTTTTAGATTCCACTGAATTTCGGCCCGGCCCATAACCTGTTCAACGGCAGAGAGACAGTCGTTTTCACAGATCCAGCGAAGTGGTTGACTCCGGAAGTCTCCCACGTGCCACTTCTGAAGTTCCTTTAATATAAAAGAGTCCATGTGAGAGGGCTTCGACTTCGGCCTCTTGCGATGAAGAAACCCTAGATGTATAGGCAAAGCCCTCAATCACCTGCCCTAACGAATTCCTCACGACATCAGCAACAGAGCAAAGAAACTAGCCCGGATTCCAAGAAGCATCAACGTTCAACTTCAAATCTTGTCGATATGGTGGTTTCCATCATGTAGGTATGTTTCGATTAGGGTTTAATCGTTTATGGATCTTCTGTCCTCGGATAAAAGTGGAGTGCTGATCTTGTGCAATTCGCAGGAGATTTGCAAAGTTCAGTGCTTTTGCTCGAAAAATCCATCCATTTCTTGCCTTCCATATATGCCAGAGAACCAAGCCAGTGTATTCTCGTTTAGGTATGTCTGTGTTCGTTCGGAAAGCTTCCATGATCCACTGGTTTGTCGTTTGATCCTACTTGTGGGACTACGGCCTCTGCATGTTGGATCTTCCCATATGCCTTTTGTCCATTTACATAAAAAGAATAGGTGTTCTGTTGTTTCTACCTTCGTATGACAGACTTGGCATAATGGATCATGAACGATTTTTCGTTTATGTAGGTTTTCTCTCGTGGGAAGGGCATTTTGACAGAGAGCCCAAAGGAAAGTTTTGATTTTTGGTGGCACAACAAGGCTCCAGATTTTGGTCCATAAGGTATGCGGTGGTCGAAATGAACAGGAGGCCTTATTGTGGTTTTGATTTGTAGTTGCTGAAATTGCTCTGTTGTAGCCACTCTTGACAGAATATTTCCCAGTATTATTACCTGTCCAGACTAGGTAATCTGATTGCGGTTGTGGGCTCAGTGGGATAGCTAAGATTTCATTGACGATACCTGCATTATAGAACTGTTGAATCTTATGTGCATTCCACTCTCTAGACTCTGCATGTATTAGCTCAGATACCATCAGAGGTTCTATTGGATTAATTTGTCCTCCAATTTTTAATCCAATAACTTATGTACCTGAAGCTACTGAAACATAGTAGACTTTGGTGTATCTTAGAATTTCCGGTCGTTGGGATAATTGCAAGTAAAAAGCGGTCTCCAAAGACCCTTTCTTACGATTGGCATATGTTAAAGCAAAGCTAGCCATGAATATGTTTTAGCAACACTTTCACAGGGCCGGGCACAACAACGAGCAAAAAAAAACGGGGGATGCACCCCAGTCCTTTCAATCATAAAAACAAATAAGGAGATGATCAGTCGATCGTTGAAGGTTTGGCTTGACTCTGTTCACTGAGCTCTTCGCCTTACCTTTGTCGGATGGGGATTGTTTACATGTCATGTGCATTCTTGTTTAGCGCGCCGTGGTGAGTCCACTAGTGAGTGAGCAGCCAATTTTGGGCCGAAGCATCTCCAAGGTCGGGGGAGTTCGATGCCGACACCCGAAAGCAGATTGAAGACACGGTACTCATGGCCCCACTTTGACACGAGTATCCACCCTGGTGGAGACAAGGTCTCGGATTGAAGGATCAATTTTCCTGGTGTGCCTCTCTCTTGATGAATTTATTCCCCAAAATACGAGGCGTCTCCTTCCTTATGTGAGGAAACACAGTTTTCGGGAATTCAGTTTCCTTTTCGTTTGAGGATTACACCAATCTGACCAGTTCTTTCAACATGCTATTTAACAAATCTTATCGCTTCTTTTTATAATTTCTTGAGTGAATATTCCTTTGTCGTGGCTAGCAAGATACAGTTCCCTCTTGATTTGATGTTTCAAGATTTAATTAATTCCATAGCATGCATCAAATCTGAAAAATAGTTTATTTTCAAGTTTTGTGAATAAAATCCATAAAAAGAACCGTACATACTATTTAATTGAGTGACAATCGCACCATAGTAATGATGCGTGAAACTGTAGTTTGAAGGTAAATTGTCATTTGCCTGAACCCAGCCTAGTATGCTAGGAGAAGGGCTTCACGGGGATCAAAGATGGGTCCCTAACCCGTAAAGGGCTTGGCCGGGTTACCCAATGGGAAGATTATCCCATACTACTCTCCCCTCTCTTGCCTGTAAATGGCTTGTGAGGAGGAGTTCCCCCGGGATCTTCTATTCAGGGGGAGCAGTTTAAAGACCTGCTCAGGTAGGTAAATTGACTTTTAACACTCGAATAATAATTTCTTAAGTATTTAACACTTTTCACATTTTAAATTCAGATCTTCGTGACTGTTTGATGAGCTAAATCCCTCTTACCTTATAAAAGAGTTCGGGTTTACTTTCCTAAATAGACAGAAGTTCAAATTTCTTTCCTAACATAATTATTTTTCTTATTTCTCTCCCCATGTGCAAAGCGTCTACTCTGTCCCTAGGCAATATTTCAGTACTCAAAAACCACACTTCGGATTAAGTAGATCTTTGTCAAAAAAAGACGAAGGGCGGAAAAAAGATGCGTTAATAAGGAAGTGGTAACGAGCTGTTATTTGATGATAACACCTGTTGCAGCGGGGTGATAGATTTTATCCGCTAGTGACATGATCTGTCATGGGATAATTATATTAAAAGTACCTAAATATTTGTCTCATATATGATATCATCCTTGAATTTTTAGTGGTGTAATTAGGTCTTTAATTTACGTCTAATGTATAATGTCATTCCTAATCTTTCAACCAATTTGATTAGGTCCCTGAATTACTTCAAAATGTTCAATTGTCACCCTCCCATTAATTAGCTTATTGAAATTTGTCCTCCTTGATACCATCTAATCAATCTACCTCTATAGAAAAAGGGGAAAATTACCAAAAAATTCTTAAATCTATTGTAATTATACTAATTCAGTTCTAATTTATTTTTTAATATCATTGAGTTATAAACCTTTTGCATCTGTGCCACTTCAGTCCATCTGACTAATTTTGACCAGCTGATACTAATATAGACGTCGGCTTTACGTGGTGCAGCCATCACTAATATGGATAAATTTTTAATAATATTTTAATATTTTTTTTTTTTCAAATTTTTCTTTCCTTTCTTTTTTTTTTTATTTTTTTCCTTCCCTTCTCCTTCTTTCTCTAGCCGTTTGCTAGACCTCAGCAATTGGCCAAAGACAAGGGCCGACAAGGGTGAGCCTCCTCATGGCTTTGTGAGACTCGACCTTGCCGACCTTGCCAGATCCAACGAGGTTGTACCCGGTGAGGTCATGTCTCGCCTAACCCTTTGGCAAGGGCTACCTTGCTAGAGGCCACAAGGTCAAAGGCCACTACCTCACCAACTTTGGCTAGGACTTGAGCCTCATTAGAGGGTTGGGCAAGGCACGGCCGTGTTGACCCTCACCTCTAGTCAGTCACCAATCGGCGACGGGCTAGAGGAGGAAGAAGAAGTGAAGAAAAAAAGAGAAAGATAAAAAATGGAAAAAATATTAAAATATTAATAAAAATTGCCTACATCGGCGCCGATCACATCACGTAGGACGGCTATTGTCCAAATTAGTGCCGTCGATCAAAATTAGTTGAATGGATTGAATTGTCACAAATGTAAAATGTTTGGACTTAATTGATAAAAAAATATTAATGATTGAATTAACACAATTGTGATAGGTTTATAACATTTGAGTCATTTTCCCTCATGCAAGGGTGTTTACAATAAAGGAAGTGTTTTCAACTTTTTCTGATTGTTGGAAAAACTCTCTCATTTGATCGATTAAATAACTTTATCCTATTACCAAAAGTATCCTAGTCAATATTTTCTCCCCTCTCTCTTTCTACCCATTTTACATGCAAACACTTTCCAATTACTCCGTCAAATGTCCCTTACAAAATAGGAAAACACTTTAATTTCATTCAATTTCATTTCCAATTAAGTAACGTTAAACTAAACTTTGTCATAACCTACCTTTTCCATCTGGAGGGGAAAATACATAGATATGGGTGCCTAAAAGATAGGTCTATGTCTTTTGATTAGGCCTAGCCTCTCCTAAGCTCATACCTTGTACGACGTTCGAATATTCAATAGTAAGTCAAATTGTTGGTATGAGGATTTTTTTAATGAGAAGTTGTCACTAACTTATTGGGGTCGATTAGAAATCAAATGAGATATGAAAGTATATCTCTCTTCCTACGCAATCAGAGAATTTGGAGCTAGCACTTGATTACATTAATTAACTAGTGCTTTTTCAATACTTAATCTTGCTCAACTACAATCAAAATGTTCAACCAGCCTTTTTGCTAATTATGAGTCTTAAAGTGAGCCGGCGAAATTTTGGCACTAAAAAGAGTGCCATACACAACTTCTAGCACTTTTAGCAACTTCTAGCACTTTTAGCGTGCTTATTCTGAGCAAAAAAAAAAAAATTATGGAAATGCAAGAGAGTGGAGAAACTGTGAAATAATGAATATTACTCCAATACTCTTCAATTCATCAAAAATTGACAAGGGCAGAGCATGGAATTTTATGATTAAATTATTTTAGAAGAACTCGCTGTCACCTATTTTTTAATGGAAAATAGAATAATTTAACAAAATCATTGATAAACAAATTAAAATGACATATCTGATTTTAAATGCACTTTTTCCGTGCTTATGTTGTCATACAACTTTTATTTATTTATTTATCTATCTTCATAACCATACATACATGCAAAATTGAGACATAATTATCAATCAAATATGTCACTGTTATATTTTAATACTATAAAGCCATATGTATTATAGATAATACTCTTATGTTGGTTTATTTCTTATATTTCAATATGCTTGTTGTGGATATTGAAAGAGATTGTAAACATTTAATAATGTTCAATTTTTTATAATATAACTTATGGTATATTTCTCTTGGATATCACAAGTATTCAGTATTAGCTGTTTAGTTTTGCTAAAATTTATTAAGAGCTAATGAAATTTAGTACTCAACTTGCTCTACAAGGATGTGAAGCCCTTGCTTGATCTGATGAGGCTTGTAGGGCAAGCTAATTTCAATAGCTTACATTAATATTTTTTTCTTTTTTTCCCCCAAGGGATGCGAAGACCTTGCTTGATCTGGTGAGGCAAGGGTTTGAAGCAAGGGTTCGTGGCCCTTGCCTAGAAGTATTGTCAGCCATTGTGGAAAAATATGCAAAGAAAAAGAAGAAAAAAAGAAAAGATTAGAAAATTTTGAAATCTTTTAAAAAAGGGGGAAAAATTATCCACATTAGTGTCAGTAACTTCATGTAATACAACTGGCGTCTAGATTAGCGATCTCCATAAAAAATTAAGTGGAACGATTATAATGACAAATTATTAAAAAATTTAGGTTTAAATTAGTACAACTATAAGGTTTATGACTGAATTAGCTGTCATATAATATATTAAAAATTTTAGGATAGTTTTCTTCATGTTGTGTCATTGTTATCATGTTTGTAGGGAGGGGGAGCTATTCTCGTGTTTGCTATGTTTGAGTTAATTATTTTCACGAAGTGCCAAAGTGAAGAAAAGCTAAAAAAGAAAAATATAAGAAACTATTGAAAATTGACTATATGCAGCATGCGCATATCTATACCGCAAGTGTCTTGGCACAATAGGGGCATAATAGGAGCCATTTGATAACCATCTTGTTTTTCTATATAGAACACACACACACACACACACACATATATATTGGTTTTCAGAACACAAAAAGAATATAAATCCATTTGGTAATATCGGCTAATATTTATATTTCCTATAATAAAAAAGGCCCGGGGAATAGATTTAGAACATAAATAAGAAGTAAAAAGAAAAAAAATCTCTAAATGAAAGTTATTTTTTGGAACATAAATGTTACTAAATGCATCATAAGGGTCACAAATATAATTTTTGTTAATGCCAATTCAGTCTTAATACTGGAGAGTGTCAGATTTCCATTTCTTAGTTGTGTTCAGCAACTTCCAACAATATTAGGGATAATACTCCCGAATCTCGATTGGTTTTTTGTAATTCAGATGCAAAATAGATTTAAGCCTGATGATCTATTTATGGTATTTATCTTATTATCAAGCCAATATTATTTGCTTTTACGTTGATAATTTAGTTGAGGTTGTAGAACATGAGGAATTACAATGCCAAACGAGAACACGGACGAGCATAAATTTGACATTTTTTTTTACTGTGACTTATAAAGGTAATTAAGTCCTAGTGGTTTCCTGTATTATTACAAATGACAATTTAAATCAACCATACACCTTGTTATATATCCAAGGTTTCTAACTATCTTTCCATGTAGTCTAATTTCCTTGTTCAAAGAGAATTTTATATTTTCTTCTAGAATTAATTAGAAAAATTAGATAAGCATTTGGAATTTTTTCAGCGGGTTGCTAAGTTCTCTTAATCTATTGTTATCTATATCTATGTCTACCATATATAACCAATTTTCCCTGACCAAAGTACGCTTATATCACCTCACTATATAAAAAAAGTAAAGAGAATGTTAGATATCAATTAATAGTTAAAATTTGATATCTCTAGATAGTCCCTAACTAATCTCTCATTTTAATTATGCACACGTATCCTTAATTTTGGGATTTTTTTCTTTAGGACATAGGGTCAAACATACTTTATCATATGAAAATGTAGTAGTTTCAGTTGAAGAAAGTGCCACGCAAATGGTAATTCGAACATGTGAATTGAAAACACGAAGCAAACGAATGATGTTATGCTAAAGAAATTCTAACGTATGTGTACTTAGGAATTCAAATATGGACATCAATAACGTATTAAGCAAATTTTCCAAATTAAAGGGAATTGTTGACATCCGAATTTTTACTGACAAATCCAATATATATATTCATAAAAAAATAATATAATAAAATGAAATGAAATAAAAAAAATACATAATAGATTATAAATTACCAATAATTAACAAATAAAGATAAAGACAAAAAGAGAACAAAAAATATAATTAAAAAAAGGGGCTTCAAAACAGAAAGGGCCTGATCTGATCACTTGGGCCTGCTCCAATCCTCGCAGCCCACTAATTCAAATCCGCGGCCCTTTAGTCAGTTCATGTCCGCTTCAGTGGGCTTGCCCTGTCATTCAGTTCATCTCAGCACTCTCTCTCTCTCTCGTGCTACCCCGGGAGCGAAGCGAGCAAATTCAGATAGAAGTTGAGGTCATGCGGATGGAGGTGACGAACGGAACCGCGATTCCTCTCTCTCATCAAACCAACCGGATTCCCTTATAAAGAAACGGAATTCATGCTCGAGTTCTGGACAATTCCTGGACGGTTATCCTCTTCCATCGCCTTCTGATGTCCTCGCCACCGCCGGTCAACGCCATTGGCCGCTCCTCATCTTGGTCTGTTGAGCTCTGTATATTGGTCGAGCCGCTCGAAGCAGTTCATTCTCGTGTGAAGCTCCTTCGCGGCTATCGATTTTCAATAGAGAGACTTCCAGGACTTCCTCTTGTTAGTTGAGCAACCCACCGTGACCGGTAAGCTTTCCCCACTAAGGTAAATGATCGATGCTCTGTTTCGGTTATTCTTCACACCTAACGGAGGCTGAGACTTTAGGCGTGTTTTGTGCGAAAATAAGCTTTACTTGAGTTCTGTGTTCTAATTTGTCTATTTTTTTCTATCAGATAAATTGTTTGAATTTTGTTTCCCTTCATCCAGTAGTTGTCCGTGTTGCAGCTCATTGACTTCTAAGTTTCAGTTTAGTTCAATGGCCGAGAATCACTCATACGAAATAAGTTTTAATCTGATGTATTTTGTCGATCCCAAATGAAACTGAGTTTGATTTCAATGCTCAAATTGTCATTTCTGAATTAAAGCATGTTCTGCTCATGATTTCCTGATTGATTTTTACTGGATTAATGTTGAATTCTGAACGTAAGAGTTTGTAGTGCTTTTTACTGTGGATGAATGCTGACTGTGTTTGCATACCATGAATGAACAAAAACGGGAGTTTGTGCGTAAAAGAAACGGAGGGAGCTTAACACATAATAATATCATTAGCTTTGGAAGGCCTGGACGTGGCAATAGAATGAAGAAGATGATGTTTGATTCTTCTCAATGGAGAACATATGACTGTACACTAGATTCAAGGTGTTTGGGCATGTGGAATGAAAGAAAAAAAGGAAACAGGTAGAGGTTCAGTGCATTTTGAGATGAGGAACCGAATGAGAAAGGAAAATGGAAAGTAAATAATAAATAAATAAAATAGATGATAAGAAATAAAGTTCCTTTGGAAAACTAGTCTGATCAACAAGGGTTGAAGTGTTCTTTATGATTTTTGGATAGGAAAAAAAAATGCAAAAGAAATTGAAAGGTACGACATAGGCAAAAGACTGTTGGGTCTGAAGTGTAAGCATCCTTAAACTGATCAAATGCCTCTTCAGTGGAGTTTTCTCCTTGAATGAGAGTGTAGGATCAATCAGCATTCAAATTGGGTCAGGTTCATTGACAACATCCTTCTTTACCTTTCAAGAACAGGGGACATTTCCATCCTCTGATTAGACAGAAACTTGTGAATGTCTGCAAGTATAATTAGCAATGGAAAATAAAAACAATATTTATGAGTTTTCACCTACATATTTAAACCCTAGCTTATAAAGCACACACCCAACACTTGCTCTGCCACAACAGCCCCACTGTCGCCATTCACCGCAATCCACCAGCAAGATCTCAGGCAAGTTGCACAGCCTTCACTGACGTCGCCACAACCTCAGGAGAGTATGTCAAATCCTCCAGTGTTGTTTTCTGTGAAATAATCTGCAAGCAGGTGTGGCAAGAAGTACCGGCAGGGACTGAAACTGCATCATTTACTCTGCTGCAAGCAGTTTCTTGTGCAGCACCGAAGCTCCTGCTCACCACGGGAGACACACTCCCAAATCAGCAATGTGGCCTTGACGACGATTAATGCTTTACGACTTCCATTGATGAGGGTTCAACTAATAAGCCCGTTCTACACTTCCTAATCATCCACGTCAGTCGATTGAGGATAACGAAGCCTGTTCCTCATTCGAGAGAAAAGGAAATGGGCATCAGCAAGACAAACAAGAAGGTTAAACAGAACTGTTAGTGCCACGTAACATGGTGAAGGAAATGACATGCAATTATTGTCAGGAACTCAAAATGGTACTTCTTTTGCAGGCTAGGATAGGTTATATACTGTCTTCTACATGCTGCATAGAATAAGTGCTTCAAATTTAGATTGCCAAATGTGACATAAAGGGCCAACCCTTCCAAATGACCATCAACTAATTTACGTAGACGATATTCAGTCTTTTGGTATATAATGTCAAGTTGGGCCATTAAAACTATTGAGTAACCATGTAATCAAGGTATTCCCGGTGGCTGCAAGGAGGGACACTATCGGTGACAATGTCCTTGACACTATGCTAACACATGATCGACCGATTTTTTTTCTGATTCTGGGAAGCCATACAGAATGTCAGTATCTAACAAGAAAACAATGCAACTATGGACAGGATCACAGTCCGAGGATGAGAAAAAAAATCCTTAAACTACTCACTACCTCTTCATCAGATCCTTCTGCGAACGGCCCGATACCAATATTTAGTTCTAGATCATCCCAACCTGTGATTAAAAAGAAAAAAATGTGCTCAAGAAAATTCTTACTGATCAATTCAAATGATTGGACACCATAACTCATATATCTAGTTGTTTGTATGCATCAAAAAGTAAATGGATAAGATTACAGTGTTTCAAAATAACCATACATTCATTAAACAACTTAAACTTTTAGATCAATTGGCATTGATCTCACAAAATTTCACATGATATCGAAGCCTTAAGTCCCGTGTATGAATCACTTCAAGCCCCTTCTTTACTTATCCAAAGATTAATTCCAACTTGTGCATGAGGGGGAGGGCTACAATATCTAAATAAAAGTCATTGCTTTAATCTAACAATTCAAGTTTTGAATCAATTAACAGCGGTCTCACAAAATTCTACAGTGACAAAGTTTCCAGAGATATTTCCCATCCAAAGTCGTGTAACCAATAAGCAAAGAAAATACAAATAGAGAAATAATATTTTATGATGCAAAGTAACCAAAAAAAATGGGCCATATTTAATGCATTGACATAGATTTCGGTGCGTCATCACCATATTGATACAACTAAGCACAATTTAAAGTTGAACACCACATTCTCTTACTTTAATAAAATCAAATCCGTACACATCATAACATATCTAACAAGCCAAATGACAATTAAAGTTTACTAAAATCTCAGGCGAGCTCAAAAGACAGCTTCTTCTAAGTAAAAGTCACCATCAATCCCATGGCCATAAACGCTGTAAAAGTGCTTCGATTTTCAAAACTTATTGCTAACGCAACTGATTCGGAAAGCACACTACAAACACCAAATCTATTTTGTTTGTTATGAGTAGGTTTCACGAGTTCAACTTCACTGAATTATGAAATTCAGACAGGCAAGACACTATCTGCTCATTTTTTGTTGTTCTTTCCAAGGTACCCATATCTAGGATTATGGATTCTGCAAACAGCAACCAAACCTGAAATTCAGACAACTACAGAGTCTGCTCTGCTCTAAAATTGTTTTAAAAAACCAAAGCATACTAGATTCTGATTAAACACGATACTGCCGTTGCAAGTCTCTTAGCCTAGTCTATGTATCTTATTATGTGGTTCCAGACGTGTCGAAAAGAAAAAAACAGAAAAGTATCTAAACCTGAATCATGACTTAACATCCCCAACAGTGAAGGCCAACGAAGAAAGAACATAAAAGCCGTCATCAAGAGTTTAAATTTGAATGACTCACCATCTTCCACAGTGAAGGCATTAGATGTGCCCTCAAGGACACGGATTCCCTCACAACAACCCAACGCAGTTTTGACTCCAAGCCTGAATTTTCCACTACTCGTCCAGCTTGATACATCATTGAAAGTGATAGCACCCAATGTCCCCAACCCTTTTTCGAGGGTCACAGAGAGATCACCACTCAAGAGTGGCATATTCCCTTCTCGCCCCTTTAGTTCATTGCTCCGAAAGAACTCTCTAGTCCAATTTTTACCAGCTTTGTCATCAAAGTCACCTCCAATCACTGTCACCATCAACTTTAGCATTGACAAGGGTCTAGATTGCACAACCCTACCTGTACTGTAATCTACCAAGATGACATGAATAGGAGTTCCTCTCCAACCTTTAATCCTGTCACCTTTAAATCGTATCGATGGTAGTTTAGTTATAAATTGAAGACGTAAGTGCCTTTTGCTCTCACCGTCTTTACTCACCAATGCAGACCTGTTAATAGAAAGATGAATTTAAGGATTCATCGAGAGACATTAACACTGCAGAAGATAGTGCCTAGTTCGCCCACTATAAGGACAGCCTTCTCGCCAAACAGCAGTCTTGCAAAAAACAAAATCATGCTGGGGGCCAAATCATTCTAGCAGGTCATTCGGATTACCATAATAATTGGATTCAATTGACTATCAAAACCCATGACCTTTTAGCAATCACTAGCTTGAACACATTGATCTCACTTAGTCTTCGAAGTACGGAAATGAAGCACAGATACTCATACTCATGATAAAAAGAAATGATGCCAACGTCCCTATCTCTGTCATAAAATACATAGATCTACTTGGTATGAATTCACGATTTCAAACAGTGTTGCAAATAAACTAAAGGTGAATTCCTGCGGAAGATCAATAAAAAAATGCAGAAACATTCTCAGTGATATTATCATTCACCGCTGTCATATTTGATTCTAACTATAGTAAATCATCCTGCTTTGTTGGTGACTAATCAGCTTGGCATGCATTTAAATCACAATATCTCTAAAGTGTCTCAACAAAAAAGATTCTTACCAACAATTTAGCTTTCCTTCTAATAAAGGAACTGTGGTCTCATTCAGTAGATCACGATTGAAATATTCATTCATAAACTCTGTAAAATCAGGATGTTCACCGAGTTTCTCAAGATCAAGTGACTTCCTAATTTTTTCTTTCATGGTGTTGAAATTCTGCATCAGTAGCACATTTACCCTCAAATATAGATAATCCTCCATCTCTGTAGGGAAGAATGGCACCCTCTTCTCAGTTTGAGCATTTTTAAGTGCCCTCAAACTCTGCCTGCAGAATGAAGTGCTGCAGGGTTGGCTTAGGATTCGAATTGCGTACTTCTTCAATACAGGAAGAACATCACCGCAATAGTCCCACCAGTCGCCTTTACAAGCAACACTATTAGTATACAATTTTCACATTGAAAATAAATAAAATCTGAAATTAAATCAACACGGTTAATTGATTAAAGAATAGATGCTTACAAGGGTGAGATGTTCCTAACATTGTCTTTGCTATACTAGTGAACAACTTTGGCTCTTTGTTACGATAGAGCAGTATTTCTTGCACAAATTTTTTCTTTTCTTCAACACCTACCAATTTTTCCAAAATGAAATTCATGCCATCTTTCATTTCATCATTCTCTATGAACTTCTCGCCACACATGTAAGCAGGGTTGAGAAAAGCAGCAGCAGCATGTATTGGACGAATGAAATTATCCCGCCATCTCTCAAATCGTGCCCTTAAATACCTATACTTAGGAACATTAGTCTTATATATTTGTCTAATAGCCTCATCTGCCACTTCCACGGCTGCATACAAGAACCCAAAAGTAGCGCCGGAGCGATCAAGTAGACAGAGTACCCGAAATATCGGTTCTAAAGCATGCAGGACTTCTTTCCCTTCGGTCCAAAATTCAGAACTGCGAATGATTTCACCCACTTCTATGCCTGAATAATCCTTCTCTAAACCCAACGAAAGCCACTCAGATGATGAAACAAGCAATCGCAGCTCAGTTTCAAGCCTCATGATTGATTGAAGCATATAATAGTTTGAGTAAATTTTTGTTGTTGTTGATGATTGTTGCAACCGCCAGTAGTTTGTGGACTGCTTCATCGATGATAAGATGCCATCATGCTTGTGAATCTTAGTGACAACTGCTCTTGCTTGATCAAATGCCTTTCGAATCCAAGAGATTTGACAATATATATCCTCGAAGAGTAATTGTATTTTATGGCCAACACATGTAGTCTTGTACACATGGGAAAGGTCGTCATTTGGCATAATATAAAAAAAATTTCTTCTCTTGGATCAGTTTCGGTTATGTACTGCACGAAGTTGTTGGCCTCATTTTCTTGAGTGACAAAATTTGAAATCTCTTCCACCAAATCTGAGGTAAACTCATCATTGGGAATCTCCAACGCATTCAATAGGACCACCCCTTCAATAGAAGAAGCAAAGATATACATGAAGGATCTCTTCTCACGCCGCCAAACATTATAGATGAGTGTGCAGCCAGTTCTAACCCATGATTTCTTCACATTTGCCACATACTCTCCAATTTCCTCTTGCAAATCAGGCACTAACTTTGTTTTGACTACCGTACAACATGGCAACTTATAGTGAGAACCATGTTTAGCCACAGCATTCACAAAGTCAATGAAGGATGGCCTCCGCACAATGTCGATATCATCACCATTAAAGAGGATGAACTTAACAAGCAATTTATCCAGCATGACGTCGTCCTTACTGATATGCATTTTAAGTGAGGTCTCTTCGGTCTTACCTGAACAGGCTTCAGCCTTCGCTCTTTTATTAAGACCAGGACTTGCCTCAGTAGCCGCAATTTGAACATCTTCAGGGACCTTGGTGCATATATCTATACCACCGCCTTTAATTCCAGATAAATGTGATTTAACTCTCGGAATACCACCAGCAAATTCTCTATCGCAAAACTTGCACTTAAATTTGCCATCCAGAGGCTCTACATATTCCCAAAATCGATCTCTCTTTCTGACCATGTCTAATTCCTTGGCCTATATACACAAAAGATGAGCGAATTAAATTTTCCTTTCAATAGTCAAGTTATTGATAACAGAACCCATGTCTTGCGGTATATGCAAGTAAGGTTTAGCCCCACATTTTGCCTTAAAACCTTTGCTAAGCAATAATTAAACCCCTGCACTGAAATGTCACGCAATTGGCATTCACTCTAATGTCCCTCCTTCATCAAAAACAAGGGAGTTTCACCAGAATTCTTGGTGGGTCTACAAAACTTAAGGAAGCTTTTTTCCCACTATGAATATATACACACAGTGTTATGAGAGCTCCAATTCATAAGACTGATATTTAAGTTGACCTTCAATTGAACAGAGATAGAAGTTGAAATATCTTGAACGAAAAATGAAATTCAATATTTTGAGGTCACAATTAAATGAGATTGCTACCTATATATAAATGGTCCGGGTTCTTCAAGAGAAAGGAACACGGAACTTAGTCAAAGGCTACATCTTTACACAATAATTGTTTATTTAGGGGCATTTATCCCCAACCAATAGGTATAGGAAAGAAATGTAATTAGCTATATTAATCTAACATGAAAATCTGCTATTCAGCAAATACCGAAACAAATGATATACTCAAGATCTAATATTGTCCCTAATATTCTCTAATTAGGAATTCTCTTATACGCATAAATTTACTTCAACGTTGGACATTAGCTTGCTTCTTGAGAGCAATACAGAGTATATAGAATTGCAGCTAACCACTCAAAACCAACATGACTACAAAAATGAGGAAAGCGCTTGAAATAATTGAAACGCCCAGAATTCCTCAACCAACTATCGTCGCTCATATTCACATCCATAGAAGTTGAGAGAGAGACTAGAGAAAGACCTGATAGTAACACGAAGAAGAAGCCAAGTTAAGCGAAATTTCTCGTGGCGCGACACCTCAAGAGGGAAGCGCGACCAGATTACCAACTTACAGAGAGTCGGGGAGAGGGAGAGAGAGAGAGAGAGAGAGAGAGATAGAGAGAGAGAGAGAGAGAGAGAGAGAGCTTCTTGTATAGGTGCTTGGATTTCGCCAGTTTATATAGGGGTGCTTTGTTTCATTTTAGCTTCTTTCTGGTTTGGTCTGCGGTCAACATCGTTTAATGTTTTTTATTTCCCGCGCAAATTGGCAGGGCACGTTTCGTTCACTCGCAGCGTACATACGCGAATGGTCGCGAAAGCAAAAGTACGCGTTCTTTTCAAAGTCACGGCTCTTACGTTTGTTTCGTCACGAAGTCTTGAGCTATTCTTCTCCTTTTCACATTATCCAACCACTCTTGGCGGATCCAACGCATCTTTTATGTGTACTGAAAAGTCAAACCTAAACTCAGATAACTTATTCCAATTGTAACCGGCCACAACAAGTTTCTCTCGCGAGTCTGAATTAAACTATTTCCATCGAATAAAAAGTTGACATGTCTTCAAAATTATTTTGATATATATATATATAAAAGACTATTCATCCGTGGAATAAAAAGTTACTGCCCACATGAAAAATTTCTCTAATGCTAATATTTGTCAAGAAAATGGTCAATTTTTTTCTTAATGACATGAGGTTAAAATTACTTTATTGGTATTAAAGTTAATATTAACATAGAGAATTTGCTAACTATTGAAAGGTCGGAGTTTAATTTTTCTAGTTTAAAGTTACTCACATAAAAAATATTACTTATTAGTAGCTACGTGTTATTCAATTTAATAAAAAAAGGGATAAATGCATTCGAAGTTTCTAAAATTTATCACAAAAGTGTAATTAAATTCTTTCATTAACTTCGTCCAATTATACTAAAGAAAAATGCTGATGTAGTTTTTTTTTTTTATAAATGTTTTTTCTCTTTTACATAGCATTGACCTTATTAAAGTATCAAGATAAGACTAAAATGTTGTCGTTTTAGCTAAAATCCTATTTTTTAAAACCAAAATCTTATTAAATAAAATTATAAGATAAAAAAGCATTTTTTTGCAAATACAAAGAAGAAAAAACAAAGCAAGAGCAAAGGCAAGGGCTGCCGCCATCGCCCCGCCGTCACTAGAAAGTGTCAACTGGGGCTCAACGAGAGTTGGCAAGGGTTGTTGGCCCTCAACTAGACATCAGCAAGGGTGCCTTGCATTGGCTAGCCCTCATCTCAATCTAGCCAAGGGCCACTTGATTTGGGGGAGGGCCGGCAATCCTCACTCAAATCTGGATGAAGGGTTATGATCGCTCACTCTAGGCAAGGGTTAACGTGACCCTTGCTGTGACATCCCGGATTTTCACATCTATTTTATATTTGTTGGAGAAAACTTTCTTGAGTGTTTTGAAGCCGACAAAACGTTTCCATCAGTCTAGTCTGAAAACTTGCAGACTCTTTCATCAAAGTCTGAAGACCTCCGGACTGCCAGACTCAAGACTCAAAGTCTATCCTCATTGACAGTTTCTAGACCGTTGAAGAATGCTTATCCAGAATTGGATGTTTCGTTAAGGATTTGACTTTATCAATTGGAGAAGATCTCTTGGCTGGATATAGCATGAAAAATCCATTATACAAATCAAGATTGATTTAGGGATTTTGGATCCGTTGATTGGCAAAGTATACTTGGAAGATTCTACTTATGGAAACCTAGATCCTGATTGTATGGGCGAGCATGATTGATGGGCTATCGTCATGTTCCTTAAATGGCTCGAAAGATCTTCCTAATTGATTCTGTCCAACGGGTAAATTGGAAGAATTCCTTTGGTAAGTGCCAACGGGTATGATGACATAAATGAGTATATAAGGAAGATGGTCCAATTGTTCGAGTGCGTGTGCGATAGAAGAATTTTAAAGTCTGAAGCTCATCGTTCTTAGTCAATTAAATTGTTGACCGAAATCTTGTACGCAAAAGAGAGTCTATATCTTTGAGAGACCTTGAGGAAGTGTAGTAGAGTCTCTACACTATGAAATCAAGGAAGAGCTTTACTGTAACAATTCTTTTGTTCATAGTGAAATCCAGCCAGTGGGCTGTCAATGCGGAAGAGTGGACGTAGGCTTGGATTAAGCCGAACCACTATAAACTCTATGTTCATATTCTCTTATCTACGCTATTTTACTTTGATCATAACTTGTCTCGTCTACAAGAGACGAATTTCCTTTTTATAATCTATTGTTGATTAGTACTGCACATTTATCTCGTAAAATTGTTTTTACACCTATTCACCCCCCTCTAGGTGCTCATACTAGCTTTCACAATTGGTATCAGAGCTTGTGTACTCACTTAAGTTGAAGTGTTCTACTTCAGAGTTAAAGATCAATGGCTAGTATGTTGGCTCCAGGATTGGTTGAAGGGCAAAGCAATACTAGATCGCCTTATTTTGATGGAAATGATTACAACATATGGAAAAACAAGATGAAGGCATTTCTAAGATCAAAGGATCCTTTGGAATGGGATGTGGTAGACAAAGTAATCATTCCTAAAGCTGCACCTGTCTCGGAAAAAGGAAAAGAAGCCTTTGAGTCTAGCGAAATGACTCAAGAAGAGATAACCAAGAGACAAGCTCTTGATGCAAAAGCAATTTATTCTTTATATTGTGCATTATCACCTATTGAATATAACAAAATATCTTATTGTGTTATAGCTAAAGAAGTTTGGGATAGATTACACATCACTTATGAAGGAACTGATCAAGTGAAAGAAACCATAATCAACATTCTGCTCGGTCAATACGAAGCTTTCAAAATGAAATCAGAAGAATCTATCATTGACATGTTTAGCTGTTTTACAGAGATCGTGAATGGTCTTGAAAATCAAGGTCAACCAATTTCTGATCCCATGAAAGTAAACAAGCTACTACGTGGACTCTCCAAGGATTGGAATCACATAAAGACCTCAATAAGGGAGACATAAAAAATTATGCTACTTTCTGTCGATGAATTGGTTGGGACTCTTCAGTCTTATGAAGTGGAGCGAATCAATGAAGATGAAGATCCTAAATGTAAGAAATCCATTGCATTAAAATCTAATGATGATTTTGATGTCACAGATTCTGAAGACGATATGGATGATGAAGAGCTTGCTCTCATGATAAGAAGATTCAGAAAGTTAAACAGAAAGGAGAGAAGATTCAATAAAAAGAAACAAAGTTTTCAAAAGCAACAGACTAAGTCTGTTGAAGATGATGAATCCAATAGAGATGTAGTTTGTTTTGAATGTAAGAAAAATGGACATATCAGACCCAACTGTCCCCTTCTGAGAAAAAAGAAAGGAAAAACTGAGAAATATCGAAAGGCACTCCAAGCAAAAGCTTGGAGTGATACATAATGTGAAGAAAGTGATGATGATTATGCCAATATTTGTCTCATGGCACAATCGACTTAGATTCAGACGATCTGAGACTCATATTCAGACAGTGAAATCGAGGTAAGTAATTTGAAAATCCCTACTAAAGTTTCTAGATACATTGATGAATTGTGTCTTAGTCTCAAAACTTCTCTTAAAAGGATTTCCAAACTTAAAAGAAAAAATTATGCACTAAAGCAACAGGAAAATGTTTGGAAAGAAAATGTCAAAAGTCTAGACAAAAGTGTTACTACTTTGAAAGAAAATGCAGACAATCTTTCAAAAGAAAATGCATTCTTGAAAAATGACATCTCAAATATTTCTAAAAGATTTTCTATAGGATCTGAGAAACTTGAAAAAATTCTTTCAGCACAAAGACGTTACTTCAACAAATCAGGTTTTGGAATGACTGCTGAAACCATTCCTCTAATTGATTTTCCTAAAGTAAAGGAAAGAATTAAACAAAGACCTACAAGAGATGCTTACAAAAATCATTTCCAATTTTTTTTTGTAAAACCAGTAGGTCGCAATGCTCTTAAATGTTCTAAGTGCAATAGCTCAGATCATTTGAAAAAGAATGTCCTATGGTTTGGAAACCTGTTAAGAAGATATGGGCAAAGACCGTGTATTACACTAACACTAATGGACCCAAGAAAATATGGGTACCAAAGAAAGCTTGAGTCTCTTTTCTAAATGCAGGTCACTATAAAGAAAAAGATTAAATGGTACCTGGATAATGGATGCTCAAGACATATATGACAGGAGATTCAAATTGCTTCATAAAGCTTGTTCAAGTTAATGGTGGAAAAGTTTCATTTGGGGGAAATAGCAAAGGAAGAATTGTGGGATACAAAACTGTAAAGATTGGAAGCCTCACAATCAGTAATGTTTTTTTAGTGGAAGGACTCAACTACAATTTGCTAAGTATCAGTCAATTGTGCGACACCGGTTTCAATATCAACTTTCAAGAAGGAATATGTTCAGGAACCAGTAAAGACTCCTCTGAGTCTTTCACAGGTCGAAGACATGGAAATATCTACCTCTTGGATGTCAAACCAGATGAAACCCAATGTCTAATCTCAATTCAAGAAGAAGCAAACTTATGGCACATAAAACTTGGGCACATCAACATGAAGCAAATAGCCAAAATTTCAGCAAATAAGCTTGTTTGTGGTCTACCCAATCTGTCATACCAAAAGTCTAATCTATGCACACCATGCGTGTTGGGCAAACAGGTAAGAAACTCATTCAAACCAATAAATCAAGTTTCAACTAATCGTGTACTGCAGCTCTTGCATATGGATCTCTTTGGACCAACCAGAACTCAGAGCATTGGAGGTAAGAAATACTGTTTAGTGATTGTGGATGACTATTCACGATTCACTTGGGTATATTTCCTGGCAAGTAAGTCTGAAACCTTTTCTTATTTCAAAAAGTTTGCTAAAAATGTCCAAAATGAGAAAGGGTATGTTATTTCGAGTATACGAACAGACCATGGAGGTGAATTTGAAAATCAAGACTTTACAAAATTCTGTGATGAATATGGTTTTCAGCATGTGTTCTCTTCTCTATATACTCCAGAGCAAAATGGAGTCGTGGAAAGAAAGAATAGATCTTTTTAAGAAATGACTATAACTCTTTTAATTGAAAGTAACATCTCTTCACATTTTTGGGCTGAAGCAATTTCTACAGTATGTTATATTATTAATAGAGTCTTTCTAAGGCCTATTTTGGAGAAAACTCCCTACGAGTTATTCAAAGGAAAGAAACCCATTGTTTCATATTTTCATGTGTTTGGATGTAAATGTTTTATATTGAAAAATGCAAGTGATCGAGTTGGTAAGTTTGAACAAAAATCAAATGAAGGTATTTTCTTTGGATATTCTATCACAAGCAAAGCTTACAGAGTATACAACAAAAAGACTCAATCTGTGGAGGAATCAATGAATGTCAAATTTCAAGACTCTATGCAAAATGAATTGAACTCAACTTGAAGAATCTGAACCTGCTCTAGACTCTACAAAGTCTAAATCTCCAGAAGCAGCTCAGACTTCAGAAGACCAGCAACAAATGATCGTCGAAAATTCAAATGAGGAAAAAGATCAACAGTCTGACAAATCAACCAACAACTGGAAGCATAAGTCCAGTCATCCGAAAGATCTCATTATTGGTGATATTAATGAAGGAATTCGCACAAGATCCAAAAGGCGCGAAGAGTCTAGTGTTGTGGCTCTTATTTCTGAAATAGAACCTAAGAGCATAGAAGAAGCTTTAACTGATGAAACCTGGATTAAAGCTATGCAAGAAGAACTAATGCAATTTAGCATTAATGATGTCTGTGAATTGACTCATAAACTGAAAGGAAAGTCTATCATTGGAGCTAAATGGGTTTTTAGGAACAAGATGAACGAGAAAGGAAAGGTCATAAGAAACAAAGCAAGACTCGTGGCCAAGGGATATACGCAAGAAGAAGTGATAGACTATGATGAGACTTATGCACCAGTAGCAAGGTTAGAAGCAATTAGATTATTACTTGATTTTGCTTGTCATAAGAATTTCAAGTTATTTCAAATGGACGTCAAAAGTGCTTTCCTAAATGGATTTATCCAAGAGGAAGTCTATGTGGAACAACCACCTGGTTTTGAAGACCCAAGGAAACTAGACTCTGTATTCAAACTGAAAAAGGCTTTAATGGTTTAAAGCAAGCACCTCGAGCTTGGTATGACAGACTAAGTTTGTTTTTAATTCAAAATGGCTTTGTCAAAGGTAAAGTTGATACTACACTGTTTATCAAAAGATAAAACAAAAAGTTTTCTACTTGTTCAAATTTATGTTGATGATATTATTTTTGGATCTTCTAATGAAAGTATGTGCAAGAAATTCTCTAAGTCTATGCAGGATGAATTTGAAATGAGCATGATGGGTGAACTAACCTTTTTTCTCGGGCTTCAAGTGAAACAATTGAAGGAATGAACTTTTTTTTTTTTTTTTTTTTTTTTGGTGAAGAGGAAGGAACTTTTATTCATCAAGAAAAATATGCCAACGATCTTGTAAAAAAGTTTGGGCTGGAGAATTGCAAAAAGACTGATATACCAATGTCAAGTTCCTTGAAGCTGGACAAAGATGAAGGAGGAAAGAAAGTTGATCAGAAGCTATACAGGAGTATCATTGGTTCACTTCTTTATCTTACTGCTTCTAGACTTGACATTTTGTTTAGTGTTTGTATTTGTGCCAGATTTCAAGCAGACCCTAAAGAATCTCATCTAAGTGCCGCAAAACATATTATCAAATACATTGCCTCAACGTCAAACTTGGGTCTTTGGTATCCTAAAGAAGGAGATTTTACTCTTCTTGGATACTCAGATGTAGATCTAGCTGGATGCAGAGTTGATAGAAAGAGCACCTCGGGCACCTGTCAACTACTTGGAAGTAGGACAGTGTCTTGGTTTTTAAGGAAGCAAAGTACGTAGCTCTTTCTACAGGAAGAAGCAAGTATGTAGCTCTTGGAAGTTGTTGTTCACAAATTCTATGAATAAAACAACATCTAAGAGACTTTGGAATTGAAGATTCATGCACCGAAATCAAATGTGACAACACCATCGCAATCAATTTCACCAAGAATCCGATTCTTCACTCAAGAGCAAAACATATAGAGATTCGACATCATTTCATTAGAGATCATGTTCAAAATGGAGAAGTTTCGATTCAGTTTATTGACTCAAAGAATCAACTGGCGGATATATTTACAAAGCCTTTGGAGAGAAATCAATTTGAAGTTATTCATTCCAGACTCAATATTTTAAAGTCTGAGGAAGTTTAGACCCAGGACTGAAAGTCTAAAGACACTCTGACTAAGATGATCAAGATTCTCGATTGTAAGTTATTTTTATTTTGGAAAATTATCTCTCGAATCAAATCTCGAAAAGGTATGATCATTAACCCATAATTGATTGTTGCTATTTCCGTGATTATTGCAATCTTTCCTTTTCAAAAAAGAAGTTATTTTTAAAATGACAATTATCTAATTTTTGAAAAGGCAGTTATTTTTAAAAAAGGCATCTTTATATTTCCTTTTTACAACGCACCGTATGCCTCGCTTCGATTGCCTTATATACTGTCGGTTCCTCTTTTTTTTACTCACAAAAACCCTAAGAGAGCATTGATCTTCCACTTCTATCTTTTTCTCTTGTTTAATCTTCAAAAAGTTTTCATCTTTCTTGGGAAACAAGCATGGAATCTCTCAAGGACTGAGAAAGATGTCGTCCCAAAGAAAGTCTTCGAGGATTGTGAACAGGGGACCACAACAAATGCGTGAGGGGCCTACGCACTTTGATCTCACCGAGGAAGAAGAATCTCCTAGACAGCGGCAGAGCCCACAACATTCTCAACAGCGTCCATCTCCTCCATCTAGACCTCAGAATGTTGCACATCAAGAAGAGAAAGAAATTATCGAAGACGCAGAACCCGTAAGAAATCTTAAGCCTGCTTTTACCTTCAAGCTTTATCGTGCTTTGAAGAGGAGTGGTACTCCGTTGAACTACATTGATGAATTTCTTAAAGACAAAGGGTATAGAAATGAAACTTTCTTCTTACGCACAATGGAACGATTGGGAATTGCCCCTGCCGGTTCGGCGGAAGAGGCATTGGCAAATATCCCAAGCGATCCACGTGTTAGAGGGTTGAGTCAGCCAGATGGGAATGACGATGATAGGATGTACAGTCAGTTTAAACCTAGAATAGGTGTTGCAGCAAAAATCTGAAGCAAAAGGACGGATTTATTTCGATCGAAGGAACACAAGCAACTGTACTTTAAGTTGCTGAAGCGTGGGGTGATAAATCCTAGAAGTGTGGACTTTGATTTTCTTGATTCTGTGAATGTCAATCTATGGGAAAAATTTAGTCTTCTTCAACTCGAACAGTTTTGTTCTGAAACTACAGAAGCTCATGCTGAACTTTTTGCTTATTTTTATTCGAATCTCAGTTTCTTGGATGCGAATAGATTCTCTTTTAGTGTTCGAGATCAGGACTATGTGGTTGACATGAATACATTGGTTGATGTGATTGGGGTTGAAAGAGGGAGATATCAACCTATCAGTGTATCTATTGCTTGTGCAACGTTGGAGCTTGTTAAGGATAGAAGGATAGAAGGAAAGATTTCCTATGTGAGGATGAATGCGTCCAACACATTCTGCTTCACAAGATTGTGATTAACTGCCTCAGACCAAAATCTACTTCAAAGACTGACGTTTCAAACTCGGAGGCAAAGTTGATGTACGCCATCAATGCTGGTAAAAAGTTCTCTCTTCCACACACTATTATGTTCCACATGTACAGAGCAATGGTAAAGGACAAGGGTCAACTTCCTTACCAAAGACTTGACCAAGTTATTGAGACATTTGAACGTTCGGCCTCCCGAATTTTCTATGTTCGAACATGCGATCAAATGGTGGTGGGACTGAAAATGGTCTCTAAAATGCGTCTGAAGGAACTCAACAAGGCGTTGGAGAAATTCAAGGAGAAAACCCCTGTCAAGACTCATCAAATCTCTTCGGCTACAAAGAGGAAAGGGAAGGAGCCCATGGTCGCTCCATCCAAGAAAAGAAGAGCTCTCATCATTGGGAATGAAGAGGATGAGGATGATATCACCATTTTTGCAATGGCATTGAAGAACTTGAGTCGTTCTGTTCCAGAATCAACAGAAAGACAGGAAAAAGACATGGATGAGACAGAATAGAGGACTGAAGAGAGAGAAGATTTGGAGAAAGAAGCAGAGGAGAGAGATGTAGAGGAGGAAAGAATTGAGGAAGAAGAAGAAGAGGAGAGAAGAGATCAAGCGGAAGCAGAGCATGAGGAACACCTTTCTTCACCTGAAGGCATGGAAACAGGGGGAGACCCTAAGAAAAGAGGAACGTCCTCATTCCCTACTAATAGTGAAGGAATAAGTTGTTCTCCAGCAGATCCAGAGGACATCTATGCATTTCAATTTCCTGAGGAAGGACATGATGTTTCATCGCACAATCTGCGTGACCATGCTGATTTGCCATCATCTGCCTATACTCCGTCTGATCGTGCAGAAGCCAGTACTCAGACTGATAATTCAGCAGACTTTCGTAGAATACTTCATGTTCTCTTGGATATGTAAAGTCAAATATATGCTCTGGGATGCGAAGTACAAAACTTGCAAAATTCAGGTCAAACCTTTTCAGTTTCTTTGCATGATCAAATTCATGCTCTTGCTCTTGAAGTTTAAGCAAATGCCATTGGTGAAGATGTGGCACAACTGAAGGAGGATTTCAAAAAGCTGGAAGGGATTGTCCAGTCAATGGGAGATTTCCAGCTAGTTCGTGTTCCCAAGCAATCTTAATTCCATTCTCTTTTCATCTCTACCTTTTTAATGATGACAAAAAGGGGGAGAGATGTGGTGCAGATTTGATTTGAACTTTGAACTTTGAAACTCGTTGAACTTTTGTGTCGATTGACTTGACTTTTGTGTTTGGCTGTTTGGATTTGGATTTGACTGTTTGAACATTTGTTTATCTTAAGTACTATTGATATCTCATGGCTTTGTTCATTTTCAAGACTAACCTACTTTATGTGGATGCAGATTCTAGTGTTATTTTTACTAAGCCATTTATCTTTGTGAGATATCCATATTTGCTTGAGTAATGTTTTGCAAGTCAAAGTTATCCAAATCTGCATGAAAGTTTTGTCACCATAAAAAGTGGGAGATTGTTGGAGAAAACTTCCTTGAGTGTTTTGAAGCCGACAAAACGTTTCCATCGGGCCTAGTCCGAAGACTTGCAGACTTTTTTCATCAAAGTCCGAAGACCTCCGATCTGCTAGACTTCAGACTCAAAGTCTATTCTCATTGACAGTTTCTAGATCGTCGAAGAAGGCTTATCCAGAACTGGATGTTTCGTTAATGATTTGACTTTATCGACTGGAGAAGATCTCTTGGCTGGATACAGCATGTTGAAATCTATTTTTCAAATCAAGATTGATTTAGGGATTTTGGATCCGTTGATTGGCGAAGTATACTTGGAAGGTTCTACTTATGGAAACCTAGATCCTAATTGTATGGGTGAGCATGATTGATGGGCTATCGTCATGTTCCTTAAATAGCTCAAAGATCTTCCTAATTGATTTTGTCCAACGGTAGATTGGAAGAATTCTTTTGGTAAGTGCTAATGGGTATGATGGCATAAAGGAGTATATAAGGAAGACGTTCCAGTAGTTTGAGTGCGTGTGCGATAGAAGAATTCCAAAGTCTGAAGCTCTTTGTTCTTAGTCAATTAAATTGTTGAGTGAAATCTTGTATGCAAAAGAGAGTCTATATATTTGAGAGACCTTGAGGAAGTGTAGTAGAGTCTCTACATTGTGAAATCAAGGAAGAGCTTTACTGTAACAACTCTTTTGTTCATAGTGAAATCCAGCTGGTGGGTTGTCAGTGTGGAAGAGTGGATGTAGGCTTGGATTAAGTCGAACCATTATAAACTTTGTGTTCATATTATCTTCCCTACGCTCTTTTACTTTGATCGTAACTCGTCTTGTCTATAAGAGACAAATTTCCTTTTTATAATATATTGTTGATTAGTGCTGCACACTTATCTCGTAAAATTGTTTTTACACCTATTCACCCCCCTCTAGGTGCTCATACTCGCTTTCACAATATTGAATAAATCGGGTATTTCATCGACATGCTTATAGGGCTGTTCTCAGAGCTGATCATTCTTGAGATAACTAGACTATCCAAGGAAGTCATTAAGGAATTTTAAGGCAATAGACTTGAGAATTCGATCAGGAATCGACTTCTCGACCGTGCTCATCTTTAGAGGCCATTACAACATAGTATAAAATCGATTTAAGATCAGAGATATGTCGACTTGACTGAGATGTGTGGCTAATTGTGGGTGACATCACTAAATTGGAAAAATCCTCATTGACTGGCCCTAGACTGATTCTTCTGTCGTTTTGGTACCCTGTGTCTGTATTTGAATCCTCAAGATTTTCACGACAAACGAGAGTCACCAATGTGTGAATTGAGTTTATTGTGGCTCGAAGAAAATTGACCATGGGCCATTTGCACTAAAAATCTCTGAAAACTACCCAGTAGCCTAAGTCACACTAAAAACGTGCCTGAGTGAAATTAACCGCGAATTTGAGTCCAATTTCAGAAATTGAAGATTTTGTCATGTCACAATAAATTCTAGGAATGTCGACTCAGTCTCAGAAGGTTATGAAACCTGAGACTTTTTGGGAAAAAGTCATTGCACGGCCGTTTTTGTTCGTAAAACGCTAAGAATTTTTTTGATCACAAAATTGGGATGCAAGATGGATCCATAAGTGAGGAAAATTAGTAATTTGATAATTGAGGTGTCAATTGAATTTGCAAGGGCCGAATTGGATTGGATTGTAAAAGAATTAAGCCCAATTGAAGCAAAAATGTTGCAAATTCGTAACTCCCCCATCCACCATCATTTTGGACCACTTCAAAGGTTGTGAGGGGTGCATGGTTGGCTGATTTGCAGCCAAGGAGGTGTGTGTGGTGTTGGAGGGTCAAAGGGGACAATGGAATGGAAAATAAGCAAGTGGTGGAGCCCTTGGTTCCCTTGATCTTTCCTCTCTCCCTCTAGTCTTCAACTGACCAACCTCTTCTCCATTCCCCCTCATTTTCGACCAGTAAGCCAGTAGAGACAGCTAGCAAGTCGCCAGGCGCCGTCCACGCCATTGCCGCAGCACGTCGTCGCCGTTTCTGCTCGCACGAGCCCCGGCCCACACGTCATCGCCCTTGCCGTGCCTCACGCCGTCCAGCCGCCTTTGCCGTGCGTCCTAGCCTCAGTCCAATAGCTAGTGGAGCTCAGTCGAAGCTGTCCTTCACCGTTCCTCCGTTGATAAACCCCCGCCGAAGCTCGGTTTGGCTTTTTCACCCTTTCTCGATCAATTCCCGTGTTAACCAAGCTTGTTTCACTTCTGTTTTAGCAAGAATAGAACAGAAACTTAGTGGGTTTCCAGCAAGGTGTCGGGCCCATTTTGAAGGTGTTCCAGGCCTTGAAACCTTGACCCACTTTGGGAAGAATCATCCCTCGCGACGTTCCCATTGGTTTGATCCGACCCATTTTTTAATTAAGTGGGTTTTGCTCACTAAACATTGCTTAGTATGCTAATGATGCTTAGGGATTGAATAGATTTAATTAAGTGCAATTAGGTGGATAGATTATATTATAGTAATTAAATTAGAGACTTATCAATGCATGTTAGGCAAATGGTTAGTGTAGTTAGCAAGGAAATAGGTCATATTATTTGTTGAACGAATCTCGAAAATTTTCCAGATCCGTTTCGGCTTCCAATTAGGCATTACGGGCTTAAATTGAATTTATTGTATTTATTTAATAATTTCCGTAATTAATTAATTAATTATTTTCCAGAAATTAGGTCGACCATGTACCCACACAGCTATTTTTATTCGGTATGATAAAAATGAGAAGTTAACTATATGTCTAAATTGGTATACTATATTGGCCTGGGGCCCTAAATTATCAGCTTTGGGTGAGCACGTATTATTAGCTTTGGGCGAGCATATATAGTATACTCTGATGGCCTGAGAGCCCTAATCAATTAGCTTTAGGTGATCATATATATACAGTATACTATATTATTCGTGTGA